>JANSTX010043728.1:0-12438 GCA_027564355.1 Penthetria funebris | reverse complement strand
AAAAAAAAAAAAAAAAAAGAAAAAAAAAAAAAAAAAAAAAAAAAAAAAAAAAAAAAAAAAAAAAAAAAAAAAAAAAACAATTAAAATCATGTATACTCGTACATTTTAATTTTATAAATTCAAGAAATTGACAATGGAAATAGTGCAGATTGACGGAGACGTAATGCACCAAAGAACGAACGAAATAAATGCGTAGATTGATGACTAACTTTGAAAAATGTGGTAACACGATGACATTGACTGACTTTAGGCTTACGGGTGCGATATGGAATGTGGAATGTTAGAACAACTTTTGAACCGAAGAGGTAGAAATTCGATGTTCATGGGTTGATCAAGATTCCAGAAACCAAAAATCAATACAAAACTATTGGTAAAAGATGGAGAAATGACGTTCGTAGTTAAGTTATAAAGGTGTGGATCGTTATTTGACAATTTATGAAATTAAAACTTATAGCATATTTAAAGAGACAACATAAAATTGCCAAACACATAAAAAAAATATAGATAATGAAGTTCATAATCGATTTCTTTTCGAATCGTTTATTATATGACAGCAGGATCAACGAATACTCAGTGATGACACACATGGAATCTAATAATAAGGAAATGAAACTTTAAAAGTATAATTAACAGAAACAATACGATGGACAAACAGAATCTACGGACACAATATTTTATTCTCTAACAAAAAAAAATTATGTGTGGTACAGTTCCACATAATAAATTTTTTTTTAATAAAAATAAATAAATAAAAAAAATTATTACCTAAAAATGAATTTTCACATTCTTCATATTCCATTTTCATATATAATACATTCAGACAGTCCAGTAATTTAAACCACGTTGAACTACTTTCATTTGTTGCATAAAATTGTTCCAAAATAACACTTTCCAATAGTGTAATCAAACCAGGTAATCTTTTTGCAATATTTTGATGCAAATCTATTTCAAATAGAAATAAATGTTTTCTATTCGGACAATTTTTCATTATTTTTAATAAGAAATTCATTGCCTGTATGGAATTCTCTAAAATTTCATTTTTCGATGTTATAATTGCAAAACATGCCTTAAATGCATCATCAAAATGGTTTGCCGTTCTTAAACATTGATAAATTTTAACTTCCGTTAGAAATTGACTAACAACTGCATTAAAATACCGAATTGAGTCCAATGTTATCAATTTAAATTGTAACCAAATGGGAATATTTTGAACAATCATGTGGATGTCGATAAATGCTACTATTATAAATGATTGGATAACATTTGAAACATTAAATGAATTGAAAATTGTTTCACGATATGCATCAATGCATAATGTTTTAATATCTAAATTGAAATTTATTAAATATGTGTTTAAACAATTTAAATAATCGACTGTGAATTTGTCACCGGTATTTATAAATAATTTCATACCAAATACTAATAAATTTATATTATTTTTTACAATTTTATGCAATCTATCAATTGTTCGAATTTCAATTGTTTTATATTTACAATTTGGATTGATCTTTTTAATGTCGTACACATCTTGTGAAAATGTATCAATACGTATTACACCACCATTTACTAGACAATTCATTTGCGATTGTAATAATTTGGCCAAATGTAAATAATATTTGTATAATTCATCGAAAAACCATGGTTGCTTCCAAAATCCTCTTCTTAATATTTGTGTTTGCAATTCAAAAATAACTCCATCTAAGCTGAAAATATAAAAAAAAAAAAAGAAATAGAAAAATTAAAAACACAAACATGTTAAGATCCAAAATTAGTTTGTTTTTTTTTTTTTGTTTTTTTTTTTTTGCATTAAATTAAAACGAATATTTTTTGCTGAAGACATCAATACGTGTAGCGTGATATGAATTATAATAAACATATAGAATCTATTTCCTGAAACTATATTCCAAATACTATTAGCAGATGACTAAACTAATCTCTGAGTTATTGAGTTATTTACTCATTTTTGGCATTATTGTTTTTATTATACATATTAGTCAACCGGCAAAGTTTATGTATTCGCAAATATGTACCTTACAGACATAAAAACAAAATAATGGGCGACTGTAACGACAAAACTTGTAACATTCAATCATAGCAAGACAACGAGACGCCGCAAATGAAACTAATAGTAAAATTTAAGTATGTACTAAGTTGCAGTATCACACAATATCGTACTTAAATAGGTCAGCTTAATGTTTCTATGTTGAAATTGTGTGTTGACAATGTCTAGAAACACCGTTACATCACCCTAATGTAAGTTTCAATATATAAAAATGATAACTTACAACATATTTTCATCCACTGTTTCCTTATTTATTACACTTGTATATAGTAAACAAAAAAACTATAATAACCTAACATCTTGATTATTCAACCTATCATTACGTACACATGGTGAAACTGGAAACACTATCATCACAATGTCAATCTATAGTAAAGTGATGGACGGTAAATAGAATCATGTTTATATTAATTAGGTGCAAAATATCTGAACAATAAAAGTAGATAGTCATTTTTCGAATGTATAAAACCACATTAATCATTATAAATATCATCATCTTTATCGTTTTATAATATATGTAAAATCAGCTGTGAACTCAAACTATAATTAAAATATACCAACTGTAAAATATAGGATTATAACCAATTTTATTTCATTTGAATAATTTCAGTAGAGTAGTGTATAATAAATTCGCAACTACTTAACCTGTTGGGGTGAGTTACTTTTTTTTTTACCAAATTGACAAACACCATTTCTCAGTTTCGATCACATGCCATTTGTGACTTATATCGTGATGGACTAACCGTTGATACCACGTGGAGGTAAAAAAAAAAAAAAAAACAGTTTGCAGCAACAAACATTGATAGTCGGTCACACCACTTCATCGTCAACATATTAGAAATGTAAAATTAATCGTTTATTAATTGGTGCCATAACCCCCCCAAGATCAAAATAATGATTTATTCATTAGAATAAATATAAAATCGAATTCTTACCGTTCACTATCATGATTCACAAATGAATGAATTAAATTTTGTGTTAGCCATAAATTTGTCGTTATCATTGATAATTTGTCTTCAACATTTTCAATTGGACGATCACTAAGAAACATATTATGATTTTGTTTTGTAATCAAGTCAAATGCAAGTTCAAGTTCTTTGGCATTTGAGCCACCATCGAAAATGTCTTGAAATATTTTTAATATCATCTGTCGATTTTTTATTTCGCAACCAAAATTCAATCCAGTTTTTGATAATTGTCGTGTTCCTGCTACTGCTGCTGCTGCTGCTGATGATGTTGTTGCTATTGATGGTGATGGCATGTTAACTCCAGCAATGGCGCCTTCGCCACCAACATTACGACCATCATTGCTGTACTCATTACCAATTATGTTATTCACTATATTAGCATCCATTTTATATGTTTTTATTTATATTTTCATTTTATTTATTAGTAGAAATAGAAATATTTATTTTATAAATAAACAAAACAATTTTACAAAAAAAAAAAATTAACATACGAAACGAACATAATAATGGTAAGAAAAAATGTGGGAAAAATTTTAAATGCCACTTTGACACATTAATTCGCTGTATGGAAATAATTTCGCTCATCGAGTGCCGTATTCAATGTACCAGTACCGGTGTAGAAAATTTGGTCGTAGTCAATAGCATGTGACATTGTTGCTTAAAATTAAAATCACGATGAACATTGAATGATTTTATCTCAAAGGTTATGTGTGCAATAAACTAAAACACAACAAATAACTGCATTTGTTGACGTCGATAACTGAATTTAAATAAATATTGGGCATTGGACAATTGTTGATGCCAATAATGTATATTTTTGTGTAGTGTAAAAATTGTAACTATTTTTTTTTTTTTTGTCATACTTATGTGGGTATTGAATACACCCAATGAACCCGTACACACTCTGAAAATTTAATCGTATAAATTTGACAACTTAATCTAGTACTATTTATTTCAAAATTGTCATAATTATTCAGTTTTATTATTTGGATGAACATAATTTGTTTAAAATTTCATTAATTTTATATATTATATTATTATTTATTATAAATGTTTATTCTTTAATGATTTTTTATTACTGGATTACTGGATAAGTGGATAATACTATAAGAAATAAAGTAAATAGAAAAAAAGGTAATATTGGTTTAAAAATGTAAGGTTAAGTTTATTCATTTATTTGATTTACACTTACAAAATATTCCATTCCAAATTGAATAACTTCATAATTTTATTAAAAAAAAAAAACTATACGTTTTCTTTTATCTGAAAAAAAAAATACACAAATATAACATCAAACATTTGATGTCACGATCAACTCAATAATTGCCGCATGTAACATCAACTATCAACTCAAAACAGCTATAGGTGTATGCCGGACGGCAATGGAATGAAAAAGTGTGAAAAAAGTGAATGTTTTTAAAATTTATGGTGCGAGAAGCATTAGTCAAATTTCACTGTGTACATAAAGGTGTGTTATATTACACTAAATCTGTTTAATAAAGATTTATAAATACTCTGTGCGGATTTTATTTTTCGTGTAACTTTCATGTAAAGTCTGTATTTTCGGAAAGATGATGAAAAATTGACTTTCTATTTTAAATAATAATTTTGTAAAAATTGTGTAAACTGTAATTAACTTGTCACTTGTCACGCATCTTCTCGACTTGCCAATTCTTCATTATGTTCGTCTTTAAAACATTAATCATATGACCAACTTGTGAAATTGTATTTCACAAGTCATTCGAATTTCACTCTCATAACTGACTCGGCAAAGAAATGTCGTTAACGAAGTCGATATCTTCAAGTCGACCGGTTAGAATTTATCTGATACCATACGGTGTAGAGTGCACTTTAATCATAACTCTATAAGACGAGCAGAAACAATAGTGGTGACAGTATATACATCCCTGTTTTACACCCGAATGTCCATAAAAATATTGTATTAATCATTTAAGACAGTATTTCGAGAATTGTCCACATCATATCAACAACAATACTATTGAATGCCAGGTAGAAGTTCGACAAATAGCATATACAATGGTGATTGCCATTCAATCGATTGCTCAACAATAATCCGTAATCAATTGATATGGTATTTGCAAGACTCACCAGGTCTGAAACGTGACTTTTTGAATACTAGCGACTGCAGAACTGAACTGATCCTGATTATCCGTGCACGATAATCGTTATAACTTAGTTTATTTAATAGGTTGTTGTTGTTGTTGTTGTTGTTGTTGTAGTTTTTGTTGTGTTTGTGTTAAGTATTGTTTGTTGCTGTAGCTTTTGCTGTTGTGTGATTGTTGTGATTTTTGCTATTGTGTTTGGTGTTGTTGTTGTTGTTATTGTTGATGTCCCTGTGATTGCACTATTTGTCTTTATTAACTACTTAGGAATGTCTGTTGAATTTGAAAATCACTTATATTATGCAAAGTTCTTAATATAAACATGGCAACATGAAAGTTGTAGTGTAAATCTATTGTTACACGTTTATCACTACTCTTGAATCTTGTTGTGAATATTCTCGAACTGATATCGGCCTGCAATCGACAAGACTACAATTTTCCGATACTCTACTTGACCCAATGAACCGACTCCACAACTGTGATTCATGTGACCTCAAAACAAAAGCGTTTCACCACGATAGGATATAAAGTTCTTTCTTCTTTCTAATAACAAAAAAAAAAATTCAATACAGTAATCACCGCCAATAGTTTACAAACAACAATGATTTTGTACGTGCACATATTTTTTATGTATAATTTTATTTTTTTAATTCATTATGTTTGTTATATAATTAATTAATTTTACAAAATTTAAATTTAATTTTAGATTGTTGTACATACATCATGGAAGAACAAAAAGAAATGTCTGGTATAAAATTAATATTAAAATCATTAACGCAAACAAATCCAAAAGGAGTAACAATACTGGCATTTAATAACTTATATAAAAATTTAGAAGGTGAAAATATACCATTCAGTAAATTTGGTTTTAATAGGTTGGACAATTTTTTGAAATCATTAACCGATATATTAATTGTAAATTCAAGTGGTTTTGATTCAATAATTTATCCGCAATTTTCAAAAAATTCACAACACATACAACATCTAATACGTAATCAAAATGATAGTAAAACAAAACGTTTTCAATCGCATACAAAATCACCTAGTGCACAATATTATAAAACATCATCATATGCAAAACCATCATTCGATAACCATCCAATACAATTAAATCATTATCCACAATCGCAACCGTTGTATTACAATAATAATAATAATAATAATAATAATAATAATAATCAATCAAATAATTGTAATAATATACCATCTTTAATGGCATTGGAAACGCACATTCATTTAAAATCATATAAAAATTTTCTTGCACATCCTTTATTAATAAATCATCAAAATCAGTATCCACAATTTCATCAATATCGTCATAAAACGAATAATGATATTCATATTAATAATGGTGATTATGTTAATAAACAATTGTATAATATCCGAGAACAAAATATTCGACAAATTTCAAATACTAAAAATAATTGTAATGATAAACATATTGAAGTTGATCCAGAAAAAAACGATAATTTTAAATCGGTCGATAATCACAACATTAGTAAAGTAGATGATGCTTGTGGTATTAAATATACTTGTAAAACAAACGATAATAAAAATGTTGATATTAATGACAATGATACTAATGATCGTAGTATTGAAAATGATAATAATAAAAAAAATGTTGCTATAAAAAATTACAAAGAAGAAAATGATGAAGATAGTGATGATTGGGAATTATTAATTTCGAATGAAAAGCAACAAAACAAAAAAAAAACAAATACATTTAATGATCATATCAATGATCATATTGGTAATCATATTAATGGTAATAATATTAATGATAAATATATAAATGAAAATATTGATAGTTTTTCATCAAAATCATATAATGGCAGTTTATGCAATGTAAATAAAACACATGATAGAAATAGTGAATATAATTCTGATACTGATAGTAATGATGGTGGTGCATTTTCGATTGATTCAAAAACAATTGATTTCGACAATCTTTTCCTAAACATATCACTTGAATCACTCAGTGATAATAATTTAAATAATTGTCATGATTTACAAAATTTTAAACATACAAATAATAAAAACAATTATAATAATATTAATAACGATATTAGTAATAATTTTGTTAGTATTAATAATAATAAAAATTTAAATAATTATGCATGTCACATTGAACCAATGAATGTGATAATGTTAAAAAAAATAAAAACTAAAATCGATATTTTCATAACGAAAATAATTAATCCAAATAAATTTTGGTTTCAAATTGTAACCAATTGTGATAAAATAACTAATTTAATGATACAAATGAATCAATTTTATGATAATGTTACACCTAATGAACATCAAATTGATATAAATGATATTAAATTATATCAAATATGTGCAGTTCCTATTGAAATAACAATGGACAATTCAATAAGTAAAGAAAAAACAATAATTAAATGGCATCGTGGTAAAATTAATGAATCATTTAATGTTAATAAACAAAAATTTTATAATAATATAACAGTTGAGGTGTTCCTAATTGATTTCGGTAGAACTGTTAAAATTGATATAAAAAATGTAAAATATTTAATTGATTCATTTGCACAATTAAATTGTCAATCAATGATGGGCTCATTGTATAATATAAAATCAAATAATTGTACATCAATTTGGCCACAAAATGTGATAAAAGTATTTACAAAATTGGTTGACGGTATAGCAATTTGTGCAAAATTTACGGAATTCAAAAATAATGATAAAATTAAAGTGATTTTATATGATCGAAATGCAAATGTTAATATAAATAATATGTTAATTGATGAAGATTATGCTAAACTAAAATAATTTTTTATTAGTATTTTTCTTAATTATTAACAGTAATTATTAAAATTATTGCTTATAATTATATGGTTGTTATAATGATCGTCGATACATATAAATAGAATGTATGGTGTAACATGTTGTAAGCAGAGCAGTAAGCTGAAATGCTGCAAATAAAAAAAAAAAATCAAATTTATAAAAAATTATAAATTTTTTCATCAAAAATTGTTAATAAATTTTACATTTACTAATATTTGTGTAAAATAAATCAGTCAAACGTAAATTATTTTAATTTTTTTATTCTAAATCTACCTTAAGAACGGCAAACTTCTATACAGCAATTTATATGATTATTTGACATTTACAAAAACAGAAGTTTGTTCAAAATGATACAAATTTAAATAATTAATAATTGCACAAGTTGATCCACTCATCACTTGCTGGATACAAAAAATATTTCCTCTACCCTCGGTAAGATAACAATTTCAGGTGAAATATCGTAAAGATGTACTGTATTATATGTCTATGTCTATGCGATGATATAAATAATAACTCCATCTAGTTAACCAAACAAATGTTATAATAATATGTTATTAGTTTAATAGATGGAGTAGTTATCTGTCATTAGTTATATAGTTATTGGTTTTTTGCCATTTATGTCGTACACCATCATGGATTTGATGTATCAGAAATTAAAACTCTGATCAACTTCAACGATGTATTAAAATCTAAGTCATCTACATCTAAGGTGTGTGCTTGCACAATTTTGCAATAATTCGATAGTCAATGGATTCTGAAATATTAAGTTCTTTAGTTCTTAACATAGCGTCAACCACTACATTATTGGCACCTGATACGTAAACATATATCGGTGATGAATTGATCCACTAGATCTAGGTGTCGGGTTTGACGAGGTGTCACCTTTTTTAGCATTTTGTTGAAATGCATATATGATCAGTAAATTTTTATACTCACGAAATTTTTCAATTTTTTTAATTGTTGCAGCATTCTGCGACATATGTCTATAAAATGTTGTAGGCATTACTACGTATTTTACCGTTTACGCCATGTCTCTATCTACAACCGTTTACGAGAAATTGCAATTTTTGCTTTTGATGATAAACGTTGGTACATTTCATAGGTTTGTGGGTTTTCAAGGGACCATTGTATTTGAGATCATTCGTGTATCGTCTTGAAATAATAATCGTTATTATAATTAAAAATATATGAAAATGTTAACTTGATCAGATAACTTTCAAGCGTACCTCCCATGTATACTTTTTACTCCTTACTGATGAAAATAAGTTATATTTGTGTCTGAGGATGAAATATGTAGAAAGTCGTTGCGCATCTTTTGCAATTAAAAGCGTTGCTGACATCCTTGTAATATCACACGATTTTTCTTTTTTTTTTAGACTAAATATTGATTCAACTGCAATTTGACATATGCATATAAAACGCAGTAGGCATTACTACGTTTTTTACCGTTTATGCCATGTCTCAATCTACAACCGTTTACGATAAATTGCAATTTTTGCTTTTGATAAAAAACGTTGGTACATTTTATGGGTTTATGAATTTGTATCATGAGATCATAATCTTTCGAAGATGTATTTTATTAAAAATGCAAAAATGTCGGAAACGGCTATAGATAGAGTTTTCGTGTCTTAGGATAAAATATGTAGAAACTCATTACGCATCTTTTGCAATTAAAAGCGATGCTGACATCATTGTAATAGCTCGAGTTTTCCCCTTTTTTTTTAGACTAATTGATGTAGCAGAATATAACAATACACTTATCTCACTGTTATCTCACTGCCGAATATATCGCCAAAAGTTTCCGATCTTATGCGCTATACTTTTATTGCGTATCTGTTGACGTTTGGAAAAGAAACCTAATGGCTATCAGTCCGTACACTTTTCGACAGATAGAATAGATTCATCTTTACACTTAATTTCATGTTTGTCATTTGTTTTACAATGAGCAAACGCATCAATTGTAGTCAATAGTGATCTGCAGTGATGGTTTTGTTTGGGTTTGATGTGCTCATAATACACTACACTCCGCTGATGCCACCATATACAGAGCATGAGTTTAGAACCATGGATATTTGGCTTTGCCGCCAATCTTGATGCATGACTGATTTTTTATACGCTATGGATTATCGTAGTGATACGATGCAAAAAAAAAAAAACGTCTCTCGACTTCAATTCGTACGGCGGCACCCAATTTTCCTGTGTGATTCATAGTTCTACGTTGTCATTGCCCAATGTAAGACGAACAGAAATAGACGACAAAATAATATATATATATATATATATATATAAATAACATAATGTTACATAAAACATATGTCATTTTGGTGACATCAGGTAAAATAAGAATAACAAAGTTTTGCCACAATACTTATTTTAAACTCTAAAATACTAAACAATAATATATTTTCATATTTGCAATTGCTTAGTTTTTTTTTTATGAAAAAATACTTCAAGACGGGACATGCATATCTTCTTTAATCAAAACCCAAAGCATGTAACAAAAAGCGTTATGAAAAACAAAAGGGATCCACTGCTTTAATAGCAACAACAGCAAAAAAAAAAAATAAGCATTGTGCACGCCTATGAATGATTGGACAGAAAAATAATATTATGCTTTGACATTTATTTGTTTTCAAGTACAACTACTGAATATTTGAGTTTTCAAGTATATATTAATTGCAATTAATATAAATATAATCAATTACATAAAATTCATTATAGAAACAATAAATTATCAATAAAAATGGTTTGCGTTCCATGTTTTATCATTCCAGTATTACTATTCATTTGGCATCGTTTTATTCAACCAATTGTATTGAAATACTACAATCCTTGGGAAGTCAAGGACAAAGATGGTAAAGTCATAAAATCAGGTACAGAATTTCCATTCCAATGTAAAGGCAATCAGTGTCCATTCCCAATTAAAGATAAAACAATTAAAAATGATACAAACGAAAATGATGAAACGGTTGGTGCAAGTTGCCCCGTGACCACTACTAATGAATCTTCAGAAGAAAGACTACCCACAAGTAAAACAGATGATCTTAATAGTAAAAAAATTAATTAATGATTTTTATTAGCATAAATACCAAAAAGTAAGGGCTGTGGATGATTTGTGTTTTTAAATTGACGTAATATAAAGATAAATTTTAAAATTGTTATATTAGCTAAAAAAAAAAAAAAAAAAAATTCCAAGAACTAGCAACAAAAAGTAATTAATGTAACTAAAAATTATTATTTAAATAAAAATATCTGTACATGTGAATTTTAACTAATTTTTATTATTCAATTTTCTTTTCAAAATGTATCCTTATCATAAAATTGTTACCTCCAATTCATATTGCAAGGTTTGGACTTCCAAAAAGGGGGAAAACAACTCTATCCTTCATCGTGAGATACCGATCCAAAATTGAATTGCCGTAATTCTCGATTCAATTCAATATTTGGGACAAAACATCCAAGAAAGGGGTAAAAAGGTGAGTATAGTAATATTTGGTAAAACATTGAAATTTCGCCCTGGAATGGTTAGTATTGTGAACAACTCTATGCCAAACTCGTAGTCTCGTATAGTGCCTTAATGATGATGCCATTTGACTTCTTTGTAGAAAAGTTATATGGGCACAGTAATATATTATGAATCTGACTACATTGCACATCAAAACTGTTATCCGATAGTGTTTTCGACATCAGATTTTCTACCCGTGACAAGTTGGGAATAATGAAAACTCTTTAAATGGCGCTTTGATATCATAATCATCACCGGTCACCACAAAATGGAGATTGTTGTAGTTTTGTCAGACACTAAACATCGCGATATGGAAAGCAAGTATACATACTTGTTAATTCGACGTTGATTACCATTTAACGCGTTGCATTATCCACAAATAGTCACTAAACTTGCCAGTCTAAACCTTAAAGCTGACCGAAAAATGCTTCATCGAATTAATTATGTTCTAGGATATAGGGACATTTCAGGCAATTAACGTGTAACACTGAATTGGTTAGACAATGTTCAGTATTTACATGGAAGCGAATACCTTCGTGCACAATATCTAATATAACTTCGCCCGAGTATGGGCGAAGTAAATCGGAAGAATTTCTAAAATTAATCTACGGTGATGTGGTCAGATCTGAGAAGGTAAATTTTCGTGCTACAAAAGAGAATTTGTGATATTATTTATAGTCACTAACTGAATTTAGCTGTTAATTACTTACATTCTTTTCACAAAACTTTGATTGCTGCACAAATTTGTCTCTAATTAATTTACTAGATTTTATGCATAACTCATTTATTTAATTGTGAACATACAAGTACTTGAAAAACACGATCACTACTATTCACATGATCATTTGTTTCTGTCAAGCAGAACAATATATTTGTTTACTGACTGATCTATAATCAGAAATCATTAAAAAAGCAAATTTTTACATTCATTTTTGAATATTTGTATTTTGATTAGTATAATGTATATATATGTATGTA
>JANSTX010043717.1:0-12439 GCA_027564355.1 Penthetria funebris | reverse complement strand
ACAATACAATTTATGAAGTATTTATTATTATAAGGGTGCCTATGCGAAAAGGGGTTAAAGGTCACTAAATTTGGGATATTACTTCAAAAATTTCCAGTCAATTAAGAGGCGTATAAAAAGTTTTCAAAATTTATAATTTATTCATCATTAACACTATCAATGTAAGATTAGCAATGTGATTTGCAAATTACTCTATACGTACATCAATTGATAGAATGTTAACCTAATATCGTCATAGAGTATATAAAAAGTTTGACTTGACACGTTTAATCTATGTTCTTTTCTTTGTTTACTAACGTATATAGTTATTAACAACAATTATATGTAATTAATAAAATAATTAAATAAAGGAAAAACCAACTTTATTCGTATACATCTATGCAATTTAAATACACAAATGTATTCCACATCACAAAATATTCATAGTATCAATGCTTCTGATCCGCATGCAATTCATAATGAAAATAGTGATGAGAGTGGTGATGGATTTGACAATAATGCACCATTAATTAACAACCGTAATTTAACAGGTATGTATAATTAATTTTCTTATGTCTTGTTTTTTTTTTTTTTTTGAATTTAACATAAAATTAATAATCAGCAAACTGCAATTGAATCGACAAAGGTAAATTATACAAAGATACTCATTTTTAGTTGTTTCGGTCATCATGCCAATGTTAAATGCACAATGGAAACACTGTACCATAAACTAATATTTAATTCAGGATAGAATCTGGCTCCATATTCCATCCACATACCGTCAGGCTATAGTTACTATGATAAATTATATTTATTATGCATATAATTTGTGTTAAAAATCTGTGACGAATTCCGTAACGGTCGTCCACGATCTGCAGCCACTTATGAAACCTCAATAGAAAGCTCAATTATAATTCAGACTGATTGTCATGTAACTTATGTTGTGACTGAGACATCCGAGTTGCATTTGTACAAACAATTGTGAAAGAATATTTAGCTGTGAAGTAGCTGTGACCCTAACAGATTGTATATGTATAATTTTAACAAATACTCAAATAAATAAAAGTTGCGTCCATTGAAATGCATTGAAAAAAAATCAATTATGGTGCATAAAACAATGTTTGCAGCATTGTCACCAAAGACATAGATTTATTCGTATTACCTCGAAACAACTAAAAATCAGTCAACTGATTTAGGTATTTCAAAACGAAGCGAAAGCAACGATAGTTGTTTGTGAGCGAAGCGTTTCCATACAAAAAAAAATAATTACTACAGTCTTTGATAAATCTGATCGTCTACTAGTTACGAATTAATGAAAAACTATAGAAAAATGTCGCTTCCTTCATCTAATCACACAAAATTAGTTGTTCAAATATTCAACTATTTGAATGCACAAAACATTGAATTGCTGTCACATTGCACGTTCTCGGTTATCAATAATAAATTGCGTTTTTTAATGCCTGAAGCAGTCATTTTTATATAAAAAGCATCAATTTCTAAATGGAATAAATACTTTGATAATTGGTTCGAGCGATTACAAGATTATATAAATTTTAACAGCAAAGACAATAAAAATATTTGTTTTTAAAAATTAAAATGATTTGTTATCGTTCACAAAAAAATGCTAGGAGTATAATCATTGTTATCGAAGTCGGAAAAAGAAGTATTTTTGGAAGAAATACACAAGGAGTGTGACTAAAATACATGTAAATTCAAACAGGATAAACATTAAAATCGTGGAAAATGGACCAAAAAATGATTCGATTCGTGGATAGTCCCAAGAGACGACTCATTTTTCTACGCGGAATTCGTATGATGTCAGGAAAACGTTAGTCGATAGCGATGGACAATATTTTCAAATGTCTTTAATAATTTTTTAAAATTAAGCATTGATTTTCACAAAAAAAAAAAAAAGAACAAGAACTTATTCATGTCCCACTAACGTTCAGAAATATGATTTTCTATCTAAAATCATTGTGGATATCATCAGATTTATTCACAAATACAATAATTGAAGTACATTGACCGTAAAATTCTTTTTCCTGCTTCACATATGGGTCACATCTGAATGCCACTCCATACACTGGCGGTAAATTTAGTGTGATTTATTGATATTAAACCGTTATAGTATTAACAATACTAAAATATATTCCAAATAAATACAAATCAGTGTCAATAACTTTCGAATTATATTAAAATTGTTTAACACTTTTTTTTTACTGCGTATTCCAATGCAATCATCGAGGTTAATAGGTTTTATAAGATTATAATTATCAAATTTAAGAAGACAAAAAGTTATATGAAATCAAAATTTGTTATTTGCTTAAAGCGTACGAGTAAATATTAAATGAATTACAGTGATAAAAATGTAGTTTATATTTTGGTGGTACTTCGAATATATCATATATGATTAATGAATATCTATCAATGCGTCTGGCATATGTAAAAACAGCAACATAAAATAACGATTTCTAATATTATGACAACTATAATACGAGTAGTATATTAAATTATCCAAGAATTTTGTAAAGTTAAAGTTTCATCTTCACTATACCTCACAATTTATTTGATACGGTTTTTAATAACGCTAACAATGATTTGAATTGTCCTCAGTTCATCAGCATTATCGTAGTATAGACTTGCGATGTCGACGAACACTCAGTATTGTTCACGTTTCCTGGCTTGTACTAATTATTAACATTGGTACTAGAAACCACTACGGTTCTCAGTCACTTTATTCTTAAACGATCGGGTCATCTATTACCTTAAGAATCCTTAGACACCATAGTGTATGGCCAATCCAATTCAATTTCCCTTCGATTTTAAAATCACATTCATTGTCTCCATAGTCTCTATAGTCTACTCAAATGCTCGTTTAGTATTGGTTGACCAGAAACTTTTACGTATACGGTTGACGCATTTGTTGACAAACAATTAAATTTATTTTCAATGATAATCCCCCTACGCCAGATTCATCGTTTTAAGCAGTATTTATTTTAAACATTTTAGCTATCCTTTCTGAGATCATTTACTGACTTTCTATAGTGGGTTTCAGAATGGACATTTCCTACCTATAAAAAATGGCGGGGAAATGTATCTAACATATTTTTTTGCCATTATTTAGAAAGTGGAAATGGTCATTCTGAAATACATTATTGCGTCGATGAAAACTCTACAAAATAACTTATTGTGCATATAAAAAAGGTAATATTTTATTTTTTAAATTTCAGAAGATGGAAAATTTCCAAAAGCACGTCACATACTTGGTCTTATGGGATTTCTTGGTTTTGCAAATGTCTATGCAATGCGTGTCAATTTATCGGTGGCAATTGTTGCAATGATTAATCAAACGGCTGTACCAGAAATTAATGAAACAATAACAGATGTATGTCCAATGCCACCAATAACAAATACAACGATACCGAGAAAAGATGGCGATTTCATTTGGGATGAATCAACCCAAGGAATTGTATTGGGTTCATTTTTTTACGGATATGTTTTAACACAAATACCAGGCGGACGTTTAGCAGAAATATTAGGTGGTAAATTAATTTATGGATTTGGTGTTTTGATAACAGCAATATTTACATTACTTACACCGGTTGCCGCCTACTGGAGTTTACCGGCATTAGTTCTTGTTCGCATTTTAGAAGGTATGGGCGAAGGTGTTACATTTCCGGCAATGCATGCAATGTTAGCGAGATGGGTGCCGCCCTTAGAACGTAGTAAATTTGCAGCATTCGTTTATGCTGGTTCATATTTTGGTACAGTTATATCATTACCATTATCTGGATGGTTATGTTCAATAGATTTTATGGGTGGCTGGCCATTAGCATTTTACATATTTGGTTTATTAGGAATATTTTGGTTTATGGTATGGATATATTTTGTTTATGATACACCGCAATCACATCCACGCATAACAATTGAAGAACGTACATTTATTGAATGTGCTGTTAAACCGGTTGACGATGAATTAATTGATCCGGATGAAGTTGATTCGGTGCCATGGAAATGTATATTTACATCACCACCATTTTGGGCCATATTAATTACACAATGTGGTCTAAGTTGGGCATTTTATACACAATTAACTGAATTACCAACATATATGGATAATATTTTACATATGGATATACAAGAAAATTCAATTTTATCAGCATTACCACATCTAACAAGTTGGATATTTAGTTTATGTTGTTCAATATTTGCCGATTGGTTATTGATAAAAGGTTATTTATCACAAAAAAATTCATATAAATTATGGAATACGGTAGCGGCAGTAATACCGGCACTTGGTTTGATTGGTGTTGCATGGGTTGGATGCGATTGGAAATGGGTAATGATTATGTTAGCCGGAGTTGGTGCATTTTCGGGTGCTACTTGTGCTGGCAATCAAATGAATCATATAGCATTGAGTCCACGTTATGCCGGTACAATGTTTGGTATAACAAATGCTGCAGCAAATATATGTGGTTTTTTGGCACCATATATCGTTGGTACAATAATACTTAATAATGAAACATTAGCACAATGGAGATTGGTATTTTATTTATCGGCTGGTGTTAGTACAATCGGTAACTTTGTGTATATATTATTTGCAAGTGCTGATGAACAACCGTGGTCGAGGATAAGACCAATCAAAAATTAGGATAATTATTATTTTTAAATACTATTAGTACATATATTTACCTTATAAAGAGAACATTATTATATATTTATATCTATTTTAAATAACTTAAGACGACATTATATATTTTATAATAAAAGAGAAACAAACATGTTATTTTAATCTAGTATTTTATTACATACATTTTTTTTTTATAAAACACATTATGGCATTTATTCTAAAATTTTCCTTTAAAATTTGCATTATTCAAGAAATATGCGAATTTTATAATTCGATTAATTGATTTTGAATGACATCATCGACATATAGAAATCATGTTTCCTTCCGTCCTTCTGTCCATCTATTCTTCCGTCCTTTCGTCGTCATCTATTAATCGATGCAATATAAAAACGACATATTAAATATAACAAGGCTTAAACTGGTACTCAGTTCTGGGTTGCATTAGTGTAGATAGTCATAAAATATGTTGATAAATTCTATTGGTTTTCGTGAACGATTCATTTTATTAGTTTCGATTTGCAGAAACCGTTCCAATAACCATATTTCTCTTGGATTACAGTATAGTTGTTTGTTGTGGTTTCAACAAATGATATATTAGTTAATTCGACAATGAATCGGCCACTGTTGTTTTTTTTTTTTGCATTACACTGATAATACAACTCACAAAATTTGTTAACATTCTTCATTAATTGTTCACATCCAGCAGCAGAATGTTGATTTTGTCTACAGAATGTTGATTTAGTTCGGGTCGGCCAACGGAAAATCTTTGAAGTACATTAAATTATATATGCAAATTCTTGTTGAATGTAAGTCTGGTTGTTGGTTATTTCTTTTTTAACGTTAACAAATTGTAATCAGGTGCAAACGTATACGCACGCCTATAGCCTGGAAGTGTTTAATCAGTGACTATTTGTGAGACCCAAATCTCACGAAAAACTTCAAGAAAATTAAGGAAAGTTGGTAGTCCAGCCGAGTAGTTACCAAACAAAATACCAATCATAAAGAATTTGGATATTGACATTTTCAACTATATTTGGCCAGAGATTGCTTTGCATTGAAATCAATGCCCAAAACTAATCTATGCAATATAATTGAATTAATTTATGCAATAAAATTTTTATTAATAATTGCACATAAAAAGAGCAGTAAATTAAAATTTTAATGAGAAAAAAGTATATTTTTCGTAAATTAATTTATTTGACAATAAATAGGTAAAATTGTAAAAATAACGAAACGTTGAAAATATGAAATATATATTGAAAATATAAAAATTAACATTTTCATTTCAGAAATCTATGCCTCTAAAGTTCATTTTCCTCCTCAACTTTCATCGAACACATCTGGTCGAAATCACAATTTGTTAAAGTCGGTTTAAAATGTTTCGAAAACGTTTTAAAATTACATAAATCTGATGTTTGTGGACATCCATCTAAATGTATTACTTTCTCCTGATGCATTGCTAATACAAAATCATCTGACTCACAACTGAAATTAAAGATATTATTGAAATGGAAATTTCTACCGAGGCAGATAATTTAAATTATAAGGAATTTCAATTCCAATAATCTAATCATTCTATATTTAAAACCGTCATTTATTCAATCATTAAATAATTAACATTAAAATAATCGTGATAGAAACTATTAGTTATGAGATGTGTTAATAAAATGCAACACCGATTGATTATAATTGTGCGACAAAAATATTAAAACTTAAATTTTATGTCGTAAATACCAATCAAGACTTGAAAGCTTTCATGAAGCAATTCGTTTCCATCCTTAACATAATCCTTGATTACAAAACATCGTTCATATTAACAAAAAAATATTATGTAATATGTAAATATTATACTGTTACAATAAAATCATTTTGCTCGTTATGAATGCATATAAACGAAACAAAATTTTTCCATTGTGAATGATAATAAAACTACAACTTGCATTGAAACTTATAAAGCTCTATAAAGTTTATCGATGTTACCGTTACAAACAAAATGAGTACTATTCACAATGTTTTTAACTACTCTAATTTAAATTTGAAGTAAATTTCAAAAAGATTTTTAACTTACTTAAATAAAATAAACATAAAATTATTTGCAAATGTATTAATTTCACTAGTCTTCCATTTTCGTTCCTTATAAAAATCATTATGTGTCAATTTAAAATTGTCTTTGTACAGATTTAAATATGGTAAGATTTTCGAAATTAATCCTGAATGTGTAAAATAAAATGTGGCATTTGGTTCATTTGATATTGGACTAAAAAAAAAAAAAAGTGTATTTGCATATACTAAAACGGTGGAAAAAAGATATTACTTTATATGCTTGTACATATCTGAAAGAATTGTACATGCTGGTTTATAATTTAATTCGTGTGCATAACCAGAAATCCAATAATATTTCAAATCATCTAAAAATTCGAACAATTGTATGGTTTGTTCATTAAATAATAAACACCAAGGTGATTCTGTAAATTTATCACCGGCCGTCTCAAAGGCACATACATTAAAAATTAGGTAAATCTCAGCTAAAAATGAAATTGCACTAATTTGAAAATGCTTTCTAATTTTTCGAACATACATTTAACACGTACTTATTGTTAAATTTGAAACACCAATTTTATTTGATATGTCTTTTTTTGCTGCTATCATTTCTAGACTATCTGCCCAAAGTGTTGCTTCCTTTAGTGTGTCTGGATTACCATAAATTTCTGTAGACCATCGTTCACATAACTTATAAAACTATTTAATAATAAATATTTTAAATATATAATATAATTCCATACACGTATATTCGTACCCTTAACACAGGATCACTTTTTAAAACTTCATCGTACAATATATTATGTATATTTTGTCGCCCAAAAAGTCCACTAACAAAAGCCTTAAAACTATTTTCAACTCTATGCACTTTTGATGTTTTAAACTACGTGTAATTTAAATAAATATAAATGTTTTTAAATTGTTAATTTTTTAATTTTAATCGTTTTTAGTTCTGTACTGAAAATGGACAAAATAAGCTTATAAATAGTAGCGAGAAGATCGATTAATTTCAGGATAAGGTAAATTAAATTACTGAATCACTAATTTAAAAAACAAATTATCATTAATTTTACAATAACAAACCGACGAAATATTGGCTTTAGCTAAAAAACGACAAGCATTTCTGAAATACCAAAGTCTTAATACTGTTAAAAATTATTGGGAATACAAGAATATCAGATAGAGTAAATAGTAAAATTTACCAAATTAGGACTAACTTCTGAAATAAATTTGACTTGCATGATGTACATGCAGGAGGTTGTAAATTAATATATACAGGACTATCAATATGCTCTTCAGAATAGATAATTCATTTTAAATATAAGAAATGATGCTATTCGGAAGGAATGTAAAATGCAAGACATAATACGATAAACATGTTCTCGAATTTGCAGAAATTACGTACAATGAATGTTCGCAAACATTATAATGATGAAACGTTCGCTAAGAAAACGCCATATCGAAAGACCCCAAAATAATGACATGAAAGATAAACGTTTCTCAACACAAAGATAATTTCAAGATAGTTGAAGGTCTGATGTAGGGAAAAGAAGTAGAAGAAAGAAAAGAAGAAAGAAGAAATAAGACGACGAAGACGACAATATTATTTACCTTATAAATACTGGGATCATAATTTTCTGTCAATAAATCTGGGAATCTGTTTTGAAATCTTTCAGCCAATTCTAGTATTTCATCAACACCTTCAAGTACTAATGTTTTGGCATCTGCGATCTTTAAAACTGGTTGCCACTTACTAAAGGCTTTAATATGTTTGCTGCATAATTTACTATTTTTATTATGAATGATTTGATCTCTGATTCTCAATAAATCCTTACTCATAAAATTTATAAGTTTTTTATTAGGATTTCGAGTACCATGACGAATAAGTGCCCAAATTCTTGATGGTCTACAACCTTAAACAAACAGTTCATTAATATTATTAGCATTTTTATATTCCTATTGATTAGAAACACAAGTGCGTAATAAATGTCGCATTAAATTTAATTGATCCAAATTAATTAACTTTAACTTTATGCTTTAAGGTCGCATATGGCGGTATTACAATGATGATTTATCGGTTTTGGTAGACATACAATATCAAACATCAGCTTACGTGCCCTACAATCAATCTATGTTAACGTGTTTTCGATGGTAAATTGCTAAAGTAAATGTAGGTTGAGCAACCTCAAGATATAGTATAGTACAGAGGGGGGCAAATTGCGGCTCGCGAGACACATGCGGCTCTTTGAAGGATTATTTGTGTACGATAAATATACCTGAGTTCCCTTTCTATTTTTGTGCTATTATGTTTTAGATTATTGTTATCATTCCGTTGTTATCATTCCGTATGAGTTTCAAAATGTCTTCTAAATTATTGACAACAAATATGAAAGACGAAGTGCAACGTTGTTACAAATTTCATTTCCGTCTAAGCAAGGACTATCAAGGAGCTTGGCCACCCATATTCTAGAAAAAACAACATTACCATTATTATTGCATCTTCTTTTCACCAAATTTACCAAAAACCATGGCGCATTCAACATAAAAATAACATTTTGAAACAACTTTTTTTTTTTTCGAGATAACTTATAGAGCTAAGTTCACAGGAATAGCATAATGAGAACTAGCAAAATTATGAATTTGTCGTAAATATAAGAATCAGTGCCAAATTCAGAACATCTGCATTACTACATGCAAATTGCAATGTAATATAAATATGAAATTTATAATCAAACATATTTTTAATTACCGGCATATTCAATTTTCTGATCATTTTTATTCTGTATCATTCTGTATGGAGTTTTAGTACTAAAATGTAAAGAAAGTTGCTGCAAATCATTAGCAAAACAAATTTCTTCATTACATGATATATAATTTAAAAGAATATAAAAAATAAATAATTTTAATAACATAATGACAACTATTTAAATAGTAAAAACAAAAACACAAAATTAACAACAACAATTAATGGAATAGCATTTTATATGACACTAAAAACATTAAATTATATGACGTTGTTTAAGCACGGTATCCACTTCACAAGTAAATGGTCAAAAAATGTTTACTCATTTACAATCTACAAAAGAAATACCCAAGAAATGCGAAAGTATGATATTCCTTGATCACTTACTTTAGCACATAACAAACTGTTCTGAAAGAACACATCGAAATAAGACAGAGGCATATTCGCCTTGTTATATCATCAATCACTGACAATACATTTTGCCATTGTAATTGGCGCCGGTAATTGCAAATTTAAAGAAACATTGCCATTTATTCATTGTCAATCTTTTTTGATAATTTAGCAAAAATGCCCGAGTTTATTCGTAAGAGATTAAAATATCAACATATTTACTCTGTTTAATTATTTATCTCAATGTTTACTTCGAACTTCTCCTTCTTCTTCTTCCTTTCCTTATTCCTTATTCAAGGTCGATCCTCCTACTTCTCAATCCGTTGTATGTAGTTTCTGCATATGATCTGTTTTTACAGACCAACATTCAGAACTGTAAGTTATCATTCATACACCTTTCCATTCATCTTTGATGGCATTTTCCGATCACATAAAACGCAAAGTTTGCTAACTACCACAAACTGACATGACTCTCGATGCAATGTAGGGTTCAACATGGTTTTCGACGATTTCCAAAATAAAGTCAATACTGGTTGATCTAGATGATGAAGATAAAGAGAAAGCGGCTTTCACAATAGGACAATGCTTATGGCAATTTAAAGTAATGTAGTTTTGGCTAGATTGTCACTCGAAATATGTCTTTTCTATACAGATTGCATAACAGCAATACATTAGAAAATCAACTGAAACATTTGAAAGTGGCACTAGATATATTACAACGAGACAACTTAAAACTAAGTAGTACAGTCAAATATCGATTACGAGATTATGATTTTGACATTCAATCAAGGTATAACTTATGATAATGTAGACTCTTTATCCAGAAGACCGGGTTTAAGTACAGATAATAAACATTGCAAAAGACATGAAAAAAAAAAACAGTTAAATACATTGTCAGCGGGTAAGCCATGAAATTATGAATGATATAGAACAACTATTGTAAATGTTTAACAGGAACCAATGTGACAAAATTTTCTGTCTGCAGAATTTCAGACGTTACCAGGACCGTAAATTAATTAATTTTTGCTACAGTAGTTTGATCAAAAAAGTCGACTAACATGTAGTGAGATTTCACATTTGAGTTCCAATGTTAAAATGCATTGGACACAATGGGATTTTTTTAGAAGTAATCGAAGCAGTTGTATACAGAATTGAATTATCAGATATGGTTAGCCTTCAATAGTTCAACTAGATATGTCCAGATTACTCGTGCCAACGTTATTATTATATTTGCAATCAGGGTATAGTGGCAGGCATACGGACAGATGCACATGTGTAAAATTCCGGTATTCAGGTAATTCTGGTGTATTTATTTTTTTTTGTACGATTATTCATTCACGGTGTTACATGAACGGAATCAAATATAATAAAAATAGGATAAAAAGGTAAAGTTGTAAAAATAACAAAACATTGAAAACATGAAATATATATTTTAAATATAAAAAAAAGTAGCATTTTAATTTTTTAGAAATCTATGCCTCTAAAGTTCATTTTTCTTTTCAACTTTCATCGAACACATCTGATCTAAGTCACAATTTGTTAAATTCGGTTTAAAATGTTTCGAAAATGTTTTAAAATTACATAAATCTGATGTTTGTGGACATCCATCTAAATGTATTACTTTCTCCTGATGCATTGCTAATACAAAATCATCTGACTCACAACTGAAAATAAAGATATTAATAAAATGTAAATTTTGACCCAGGCAGAACAGATCATTTCGATTGGTAAGAATTTTAATTCTAGTCATTTAATATTTAATGTCGTCATTCAATCAATTAAACACATTAGTTAATTTCAGTTATTATAAATTCACGATAAAAATATTAAGCTTTTAAATTTATATTTCATGATGTAAATGGCGATCAGGAATAGCTAAGACTTATTAAGTGCTTTTTGACAGCTTTCATAACAAAATTCGTTTCCATCCTTGACATAATCCTTGATTACAAAACAACAGTAAAATATATTGTATAACATATATTTATATTCTTATTTGACAATAAAAGCTTTTTCCATTGTGAATGATAATTAAAATACGAGACGCAAACATAAGATAAAGCTTTAAAAAGCTTAAAGAAAACAACGAAACAAGTATATAATTGAATGAATACATATAGTAATAGTTAGAGTCATCGTTTACAAGTTTATAGATGTTACCATTACAAAATAAATGAGCAATGAAAGTACTATTCACAGTACTCTAATTTAAATTTAGAGTAAATTTAAAAATAATTTTTGACTTACTTAAATAAAATAAATATTAAATTATTTGCAAATGTATTAATTTCACTAGTCTTCCATTTTCGCTCCTTATTAAAATCATTGTGTGTCAATTTAAAATTGTCTTTGTACAGATTTATATGTGTTAATATTTTTAAAATTGCTCCTGAATGTGAAAAACAAAATGTGGCATTTGGTTCATTTGACATTGGACTGAAAAAAAAAAAACTATATGTGCATATACTTAAACGGTGGAAAAAAAGATATTACTCTATATGATTGTACATATCTGAAAGAATTGTACATGCTGGTTTATAATTTAATTCGTGTCCATAACCAGAAATCCAATAATATTTTAAATCATCTAAAAATTCGAACAATTGTATGGTTTGTTCATTAAATAATAAACACCAAGGTGATTCTGTAAATTTATC
>JANSTX010043706.1:0-12440 GCA_027564355.1 Penthetria funebris | reverse complement strand
TTTTACTCAATATTTGGTTTTCAAATGAATCATTTTATTACAAAGAAAAAACCTTCTGTTATAGTTACTTTTTCTGTTCCATAGCTTACATAGTTTTTTCTTAAAAGATTAAATTTTTTAGAAAAGATAAACATTAATTATATATGATTTATCAATTACACATTATATATGATTTAACAATTACACAGAAATCATGATAACAATTTCATAATTTCAAATAAATTAAAATAATATGATAAACCAAAAACATGAACTTTATACAAAAACAATAAATTATACATTTTTGTTGATAAGGTTCGCCTATAAAAGCCTGTGTAAAATTAGACGCAGGGTTCATTCATTCTTAACATTAGTTCTTAAGAGTCATTCATTTTGAATATTAGTTCTTAACGTTCATAACATAGTTTTTCGGGTAAAGTCCTGAAGTTTCTTTTTGAAAAATTTAAAAATTGTAATAATAAAAAAAATTTAACCAATAAAAATTAAATAAAGATATTTTTAAATAAATTAAATTCTTTATTCTAAAAAAAAGTGTTCATTTAAACTGTTCTTAAAGGTAGAATACCCTACCAGTGAAATAATAATTAATGTTAGTGGTACCAAAGGTAAGGTACCTACTACAATATTCCCATTTCTACTAATAACTGCATGACAAATGACAATATTAATGAAGCCTTTGAAAGCTTCCAAAACGGAATCGCGAACATTGAGACCAGAATGATACCTATCCTAAACATTAACTTAAATACCATGACTTCCCTGCCTCAAAGAATCCTAGGTATCATTGAACTTAAAAACATCCTTAGAAGACAATTTTATCGTGCTACCAGAAGAAATTCACCCGACACTGGTATTATTAAATCGCAGTTCAATTTTGTTAATATCATGATAAATAACCAAATAAAATCACACCTAAAAAGCGTTGGCAAGCCAGATTGAACAACATTAGGCTTGATTCCAACGTATGCAAAAACATAAAAAAAAACTAATAGGTATAACGGCGAATACAAACATATTTATTAATAACCCAAACGAACCTGATACATAATCAACTATCATATCAGTGATCCCCAATGTGTCGGTAATAAATTTGTGAAACACTTTTCCAACACCCATAAACAAAACGATCTTATTAGCAACCGACACTTTACATCAGAAATTAACAGACTAATTACGACTGAATTCTCTAGACCACAGAATAGACCACTAGACTTTTCTACTGTCTGCTCCGCCACCGACCCTAACATCAATACTATTTTACGGGCCAAATACGGTATACCTAACGATCAACATTATTCATTGTCATTCCAGACAGAAAATGATCTGCAAACAATAATTAAATCAATTAACAATAAGGCAACGAATGGTCCGGATGGTTTCTCTAACAGAGTTATCAGAAGATCTTCAAAAAAGTTTTTGTGGTTCCTATGTGTACTTTTTAATCAGATAATTATATTTCGCAATCTTGGAAAATAGCTATAGTTATTCCAATACTCAAGCCCGGGAAAAAACTCAAACTCGTTGGTAACTATAGGCCTATTTCACTATTATCAGCAATATCCAAAATATATGAAAAATTTTTCACCATGAAAATTATAGACTTCATTGAAAGTAAAGCTCTTCTTTCCGACTCACAAATGGGCTTCAGAAGGGGCTACTCTACAAGTCATGCAATTATAAATATGTTAGATATGACTGTAACATCGATTTATAACCGCGACTTAACAATAGCAGCTGCTCTTGACTGCGAGAAGGCCTTCGAAACTGTATGGCCGGCTGGATTAATTTATAAACTAAAATTCATTCATCTTTTCAATGATCACCTAATCAATGTAATTTATAACTTTCTTACAAATAGACATTTGTAGTTCGGATCGGTGAACATATGTCCGAGCTGCACACTATATCTGCCGGTGTAATACAGGGATCCATACCTGCACTTACCTAGTGCAACTAAACTCATGGATCTCCACTTAAAAACAATAAGTGATTGGATGACTATTTGGAAATTGAAATTATTTATTTGGAAATTGAAACTAAATGTGAAGCTATGGTAAACCAGAACTAGAAACTTAAAGGTTTACATTAATGCACACATACCACAAAACGTCAACAGCTTAAAATATCTTGGAATTAGATTGACAAATACTCTAAAATTCAACAAACATCCATCTTAAAGAAAACCAATAGAATAGACAAAAAAAATCAGGATTCTCTGCTACAAACATCTAATTTGACCTTTAATAATACGCATTTTTCGTGGTCCTCAATATCATTACACCAAATGGAAAAGATTAGAATCCTTGAACGTAAAGTTATTCGGGTAATAACTGGAGCTCGTTGACCAAAGGAAGAATACAGACACATCAGCAATCGTCGAAAATACCGTGCTGCCAGTATCAAAAGAAGGCTCTAAAATGTTTACATAAAATTATAGATTCAGATAACCCAACGATCAGGCGTTGCAGAAAAAGGCCAACTAGATTTGCTGAATTTGTAAATCATAGAATCAAACACCCCCTTACTTCATTTACATGAATCTGGATCACTGTATAACAATTCAGACATCTTAACAAATTATCAAAAATATCGAACAAAATCACGATTGCTTATATGAAGAATTATAAGTCACAAAGCGTTTGTGAAATACTGAAGACAATTATAAGTAGGTGTATCACCATGACATTTAATCAATAAAACTTATATACGGCCCACGTGAGACCAAGTCTCCACAACAAAATGGCACCTATCATCTAATTAAGTATATAGGGCCCACGTGGGCCAAAATCGGCTGTTAACCGTTATCTACTTCCTGATCACGATGTTTAACTAGATTTATATACAATTCAATTCCTCTTTTCGCTTTAACCTACTCTGCCCAATTACTAAATACTGAATACTTGAAATAAATACAAAGGTCTGTTAAAAATGATATATACGCATATTTATATTATAAGATATCTGATACAAAATAAATGGAAGTTAAGATATGTTACTTTTCAATGCGAATGTACCATTACGATGAAAATTAGCCATTTCTTATATGCATGGAACATTAAATGTAAACTCAAACAACTATAATTGAAATTTATCAACTGGAAAAATAGAATCATAATCAACCATAATTATCTAGTTATACATTTGAATATTTCAGTAAATTAGTGAATTAATTCTGGTTTGTTGCTGAAAACATGACATTAACGATATCTGTTTCGTCTTGATCACACGTCTTTACTATATTGTAATCGAATTACCGGCGACACCGCTTGGAGGCAAAGATGTGTTGAGCCATCTCGATGGTAGTCGGCCACTCCAATTGTCACCAAATTATTATTTACAAATAAATCAATACGCAAACAAGCTTAACTACTAGTTTTAAAGTAATCGCTAATTTTATGTTTCGCGCTGTTTTATGTACAATAATTTGTTATTTTATTTTATTTGTTATTATTTTTTATCTTGTCTTTTGATGAATAACAATATTTTAATTGTTTTAAATAAACAGTAATATTGAGAAATTTAATAATACCCTAATTTATTATTAATACGACTTGCGACTATAGTATTTCAATAGACAAGAGTAGTTCCTGTAACAAACTGTATTTTTTAAAACAATAATAAAGAGTATACATCTTCAGAATACATATAATATTTTTTTAAATATGATTAATATTTTAACAAAATTGTACACCTCAATAAAAGTATTATATTATCTTAAAAAATAAAACGTTGCAATAATTTCTAATCAACAAACAAATTTATTAATTTTTTTAATATATTTACAGAACAATTTTTATCCTCTTTATAATTTATATTAAAACATATATTATTTACAATTACTTATATTTTAAATTAATATTATCTAATAATTAAATAATGTGTTAATAACATATACTTAATAGTCCTAAATTAACAATAGAAATGATAATAAATTAATGAAAACAGTATTTTGTGTCTTTTCTGATACTATAGGAAAAAAGCATTCTATACTTTATTCCATATCCTGGAACATTACTTTTATATTATTTTGATTTTGTCTGTTTTATGTGTTTGATTAACAAAACAAAATGACTTTATAATTTTATGTATAATTTATAATAACATCATTTAAAGCGGTGTGATATTTAGAAGTACATTAAATTTTGCAATATGTATTACTTATTGGTTATAATCGAAATTTACTTCCAGTTACAAATTTGAATATTTTAGTAGATCCGTAAGTTGGCGCTACCATTTTTTTTGTGAGAGGTTTTTTCCATCAGTCGACAATCAGGACATAAACATCATCTTTAAAATCTCGATCACACTTCATTACTGGTATATATCGTCGAATTACAAAGCGAGCATAATGATCAGTTGAGTAACGAACAGTATTAGTAGTGTTTGTTTATTTATAAATAATTGCAAATCAGTCGAAAAGATGATCATCGACTATTTTCTAGCCTAGAAATCTCGCCAAAAGATTTGTTGCAAATGAAATTCAACATTAACAAGAGAAACGAATAATTGGTTGCCCATTATTGTAGGACCTGGACATTTATAACGGACCACAATGAAATTATGTACGCGTCATTTTTATCTCATTTGTGAGCGATAGTTCGATGGAGAGAAAAATTGCAGTACTCCTTCAAGTACCTCCCATACAAACTATTTACTCCTTTTAGATTAAAATTGGGTGTATAATATCAAAGATTAATTTAATTATATTATATATAATTATATTATTCTTTTGTATTATATACCTGTAATTTTAGACGGGGTAACAAAGTTTCAAGGAACTATTGTATTTGAGATCATTCGTTTATCGTCTTGAAGGAATAATTGTTATTATAATTAAAAATATATGAAAATGTTAACTTGATCAGATAACTTCCAACAGTGATAGTAACATTCACTAATTTGAGCGAACATAATAGGTACACGATATCAACTATTTTGCAATTTATATTTTGAAATTCAATATTTATATATTATATTGTGAACCGTTAAACAATTTCCAGGGCCTACAATAATTGTCAACCAATTATATGTTTCTCTTGCTTTCAATTATAAGCACTTCTGTATAATTTTTTTTTCTCAAATGTTTATTTCTTGGCGTTACATGAACGGAATCAAATACAATAGACCCTTGAAACTTTGTTCCTAGGGCCTAAAAATATCAAGTTATAAATTAACTCGTATATACTCAAAATTATTATATTATATATAACTTATGGCATAACTGTACCGTGCAAAAGGTTTATTTTTAACGTATATTTTCAGGCATTATGTGTGTGAAAGTAGCATTCAAAGATACTGCTGACCTGAAAATATATAAATGTATTGCCGTAATGGCTTGAAATGTCAAATTAAAACGACCTCATACGAATAACATACATACATGTTTTTATACTCTTTATATATAAAAAAAAGTACTATACATTTACGAAATTTTACGGATATGATGTCGACTGGATAAATAAACATCTAAACAACTAACTAATTAACTGAAATTACCAAAATTCTACTATAATATTCGGATACATTTACCAGTCGACTATAATTTGTACATATTTTCCATGAAGGATTCATTGATCTACTTAATTGGACCATGCGTATTTTACATACATCAAACGTAGCAGACAAAAACCCTCCGTAGTTTAACTATTCATAGAATGCGACCACAATGATGTGAAGAGACTTTGTTCAATTTTCTTGTTGAAAATAATAAGAATATCGGGCGAATTTTTTTTGGCGTTTCGTCGTTATCAATTAAATGTAAAAATTGTATTCACATCAATTAACATAAATTAAATTTGTTCGCATTTTCATAACGTTGTAAATTTATAAATCAGTAAGACTATTTTATACATACAATGAATTTAAAATTATGCACATTTAATGTTCCACGCACTTTATTTAATTACAGGAACTGGAATCGAAAGACAAGATCAAAATTGTATTTAATGGCAATTCATTATAACTCATTGTATATAATTTTTGTTATACAGTGCTAAAAAAACCAACAATTTTAATTTATAAACAACGTATTACAATATATGTAATCAATGTTACATTCAACTATTTTATTTCACAACTTATGCATTAGGTTTATTCTGTGAGTTTATAAAAAAAAGCACACAAGCACAAGGTAAGCTAGTATTATATAAAGCAGCGCAATGCAAAGCGGAGCAAACCAGTGCAAAACGGAGCGAAGCAATGCAAAACGGAACAAAGCAGTGCAAAGCGGCGCGGATTGGACGGACCAAAAACGAATTGCATTTTTTGTGGTGGTTGTACACAACGAAAACGGACTGAAATGTCACTTAAAATATAAGCATAAAATTAACAAATATTTCTCGTTAAAATAGAATTATTGTTCATATTATATTATATATAATTATATAGACGTGTAATCACTTTTGTTTTTGAACTTTCCCAATTATTTTATATTTTTATAAATGTTAAATCAAATAATCAACTAATTTTTTTTCGTTGTTACAAAATTTTCTATTTTAGGTTATTAATGTTTAGTTTCTAGTACAAAAAAACACCATATGTCAAAAAGCGTGATGAAAATAAAATTTAAATTTTGTATCCGTTACGCTCTGCACCGCCTATATAATCATTTTTATATTTTAAAATGATGTTTCTATTTTACGGTTCACTCCGTTACATAACGCTTTATATAACTGGCCTTAAGTTAATTACTTGTAAATAAAATAAACCGTATACAATATTCATATTTGTATCGATTTACATAACGATTAAACATTGTATAAAGTATTAACTCACTGTATAATAAATTCATTATAAAACCTAATTATTATGACGGAATTTAATTGTTGGAAAAAATATTGAACATCATTAAATCAAATACCATTTGCAAAATTTAACCAGAATTGCAATCTAAATAAATATTTTTCTTCATTTTTCAACATTGTAATTATTAATTACTTTTAAATATTTAAATATTTATTTTTTTGTTGGTGTACCTCGTTGTGTGAGACCTTCAAAGCGTTTAAATGTATAGTTTATAAATACCCAATCTTTTAAAATTTCACCGTCTTGCGGAAGTGGTGCAGATGCTTTAAAAACAAAATAAAATTAATTGATTACATTGACTTTTATTAATAGGAAGAATAACTTACGAATTTCCAATGAAACATCAGGGAATTCATCAAAATTAGAAGTATCATCAATAGATCGCACTTCTACTGGTATAGCCGCTGGTCGCTCTCGTATATGTTCCCAGTCAACTCCACGGAAAAATGGTACACATTTCAGTTCCTCTATGCCACGATTTGAACCCATTCGTCGGTCAGATTCACAACAAAACCTAATAATTGTTTCTTTTGCCTCTTCGGATATTGGTGTTTCTGGAGGAAAGATTAAAGTTTCACGCCAATTCATAACTTTTCTATATGTATCCTGTGGATTATCGGAACAAAATGGTGGATAACCCATTAACATTTCATACATAATTACACCTAATGACCACCAATCGCATGCAGGTCCATAACCCGTTTGTAAAAATACTTCTGGCGCAATATAATCAGGAGTACCTACTGTGCTGTATGCCAATGCTCGACGATTTCGTTTCCAACTTTCGGCTCGTCGCTTTGAATCCATTGGGCTAATTGAATAAAAAAAGAGACACTAAATATTATTATATTATATACATATTATATATTGTCAAGATTCAAGAGTAGTATTAAATGTGTTATAATAGTTCAGATTTACGCACCTACGAAGCAGGCATTATCTGATGATCACACTGCCTGTTGGAATTAAGAAATCGGTTATTGTCATATGTACTGGTTGCAATAATGCATATGTTGGCTCGAACAACATGGGTTAAGAGTCTATAATGCGTACACTCAGAGTACAGGCGTACTAAAAATCAAATAAACCGCATAACTATTAGAAGAAGTTGAATAAATTCTCTCAAATCCGCATTATAACACCAAAATAACCTAAAGGGCTGATGGCATTACAGCTGTGTGGAAAGTGGAAAAGTGGGTTGATAATAAAATTGGCGAAAGAGGGTAACTTGAATGCGTGCTAGAACTGGCGTGGTATCACCTTGCTGTACATACACCATTGTATGTTATTTGTCGACATCAAACTGACATTCTATAGTATTGATCGTGGTAGAATGTGGACAATTCTTGAAAGTTATAGAATACTGTCTATACTGATGAATATGATCCGCGGTCTATATCGTCAATCACTATGTAGAGTTTTGCATCTTGGAAGACTTGGTGATACTTTTAATGTACATTCGGGTGTAAAACAGGGATGTATACTGTCACCAATATTGTACCTTCTGGTGTTGGACGGGTTATAATAAAAGAACTAAAAGTGAAAAATTTTGTAAAATTCTGGATTGAATATTGGCTGAATATCTATTCTTAAAAATAATACTTATAAAATATATATTACCTAGTACAAGTACCAATAAAATCAGATGGTTTTGCCTGCGATAAATCACGATAAAAATCAGTACGATGAGACTTCTTTAATCCTGTACAAAGCCCAAAATCTGACAACTACAAAAGAAAACATAAAATAAGGGATTTGTTGCAAATAACATATGTAACCTTTAAATGTCCTCGAGCATCCAATAATAAATTATCTGGTTTAATGTCTCTATGTATAAAACCTAATTTATGAATTGAATCAATTGCCAAAGCTGTTTCAGCTATATAAAATTGTGTACTTTCTTCTGGTAATGTATCCTTTTTCATCAATAAAGTCATCATATCACCTCCAGGTAAAAATTCCATAATTAAGTACAAATTTATTGGATCTTGGAAACTATAGTACATTTTCACTACCCACTGATGATCTGCTTCGACTAAAATATCGCGTTCAGCACGAACGTGAGCAACTTGTTCTTTTTCCAACATATCTGCTTTCCTCAAAACTTTCATAGCATACACATGTCCTGTATCTTTTTTTTGTACTAATCGTACTTCGCCAAATGCTCCACGGCCAATGACTTTCAATGCTTCAAAATCTTCAACACCTAGACGCGATCTTTTCAATCTCAAAAATTCTGTTTCTTTCTGAGCATGCTGTAATCGCTTTTCTTGTTTCTGAGATTCAGATAAGGTTTCATCTTTTAGAGATGCTTCTAATTTAGCTAAACGTTGTTTACGTTCACCATGTTGAGTTATTAAATTACTATAATAATTTTCTAGAGTTACTTTCGCTTTAGTAGCTTTATCCAATGTATGGTCACTAAAACGTATAGAGCTTTCTGCAGCTGCCATTGTTTTATGGAACTAAAACAGAAAATTTAATCAAAAAATAGTTTATGTGTAACATATCATTAAAAGAAAAGAAGTATAATTTAAAACTTTCTTTGTTAATAACATTTAGAGTAAATCTATCTTGATTAATTTGATTGCAAATTAATAGACTATATAATAATAAGTCTATACCATTAAAGATCTGATACTGTGTATAACTCCCTTTTCACAGTAGAAGTCATAATTCAAATTCCACCAGCTCAAGGTATATTATCCACTCCAAAAATTGTAAAAGAAGTTCACAATGTGCATTGTAACCATTGTGGCCCAGATGCGTTTGTCATCTATTAATCATTAATTAACAAATATATTTTTTGAATTTAACTATAAATATATTTAACAAAGGATTTTTGAATTGAATTGAATATGCCTCCATTTTATTTTTTACTGCATCCATGCATTTTTTATCGAACCAAGATTTTGGAATCTATCTTGATCTATTTATCCGAGTTTGGTACCTGGAACGTTAGAACAATGCTTGAACCGACAAAACTGGCGCCGCTGGCTTCAGAATTGAAGACATACAAATTCGATATTCTTGGGTTGAGCGAGATTCGATGGAAGGAAAACGGAGAAAATACTGTATTTTCTAGTAAAACCCATTTGTTTTCTGGAAAACCGAGTAACCTGGATCACAGTAGTGGATTCGGTTTAATGCTAAGTGTGTATGCAAATCGTAGTCTTATCGACTGAAACCGATATCAGATCGAATAATTAAAACAAGATTCAAGAGTAGTGTTAAATTTGTAACAAGAGTTCAGATTTACGCACCTACAGAACAGGTATCATCTGATGATAAGGAGGCTTTTTATAGACATTCACACATGCATGGGTGACGCTTATGCAAACAATAATGGAGAACCTTTAGCGGAAATGTGTAGTAATCACAGCCTTGTGATTGGTGGTACTATACACCGTACGGACGTACGAGAAATCAAATAGATCACATAACAATTAATAGAAGATGGCGTACACGTTCGCAGCTATAGAGGCGCAGATGTTTTTAGTGGTCAATACTTGATTATTGGACAGATAAAATTAAAACTTATGGCAGGCTAAAGAAGACAACCTTGAACTGTGGGATGTATAAACGTAGCTAACCTTCGTAATGAATTGGTAAGACAACGGTTCGCAGGCAAGCGAATCAATTGGCATGTGACGGTTTTCGAAGAGACTGGAACACAGTCGTAGACGCATTGAAACAAGTCGGTGAAAATATTTTGTATTTCATTAATTATGAAAGGACGGAATGGATTAGTGACGATACATGGCATCTAATAATGGGGAGGAGAAACGTCAAGAATACGATTAACAACAGCAATGCGAACAAGGAGGTTGATAAAAGGTTATTGTCAACTGGACAAGGTGGTTGGTGCACGGCGGGATATGTGTACCTAATTTGAAAATATTGCAGTTCGGGCACAACTTGCTGCAAATTCAAACAATATGACCATCTGTCAGGTAAACTTACTGGGCGGTCCTTCAGAACTGAATGTCCAACTCAGTCTATGGATTCACAATGTAGAATTAGTTTTGTGTAAAACAGGGATGTATACTGTCACAACTATTGATTGAATTGGGTTATGAAAGTAAACTCTGAACCACAAAGTATTCGATGGGGTCTAACAGGTCGACTTGAAGGTCTTGACTTCGCTGACATTTGGTTGCTTTCACAAACTGAGTCGGCCATTAGAGTGAAATTGGATCAACTTGCTCACAAGTCGGTCTAAAAATCAATGTTTCAAACTAATAAAAATTTGTACGTCGAGTTGTTCACTTACGATCAGCAGTGATGTAACAGATGAAGCAGAGGACTTCTATTATTTTTTTAACAATTGATGGTGGTGCAGAAACAGATGTCGGGTTCCATATTCAAAAAACTCGGCAAAATGTTTGGTATGCTAAATAAAGACTGGCGGTCGTCACAAATTTCAAAAACTCTAAAGTTGCGCATTTTGAAAACAAAATGTTTATCTGTACTATTGTATGGTTGCGAAACTTGGAAGGTGACAAATAACATCGTGTCACAAATTCAAGTCTCCGTCAATAGGTGCCTTAGATGCATAAATGTACTGTCATATAAATGTTTCTGGTAATGTTACAGAAATTATAAAGAATTCAAATATTTATTAGTCCCAAGAACAGAAAAAATAACTATAACAGAAAGTTTTTGCTTTGTAATAAAATTATTCGTTTGAAAATTATATTTTTATTAAAAAGTTCAAGCATCCAATGTAATTTATATATGTTGATAGTCGTTACGAACTGACTAAAAATCGACACAAAACGAAAAAAAATTATTATTATTTTTAGATATTTAGTAGATTTATTTATTTTTTCTTTTGTTTTTATTAATGCAAATGAATTCAATAATAAATGATTGTGATGATAAACGTCTCGTTAAAAGCTGTGATGATTCGACAAGAAAGAATAGTAACATCAGATGACATATAAATACACATAAATATTTAAGAAATGTTTTAAAATTTAAATTACCGTCGAAATCAGCATTAAACAAATGGTATGTTTCCGGAGTTATTATATTTAATGTACAAAAAAAATTAATTGTGAACAATGTTCAACGTTGATAGCTAAAAATGATAGAACATTTAATTTAACATCTTATGCTTTCATAATAAATAAAAAAAAATCCAACGATCCAAATAACATACTTTTACAAATACCAACTGATTTCTTTTTTGAGATTTGCCAATTAAATATAGCTTCTTTCGATAAATATTTTGAAACATAATCGCATTTACCTAATGTTCTAGAAAACTTAACTAAATTTTGAATCAGGTGTGACTGAATACTTGCGTGGCCAAACTGACCTTCATCTTTTCAACTTTGCTTGGTAGTATATGCTGTAAAGTTAATTTTAGACACGTTTTAGTAACACGGCTTAATTCCAGGTTAATAAATGTTTCAATATGTCCCATGATACTTTTCCATCAAGATTATCCTTAAGTAGAACATTTCAAAACGATTTAATCAAATGAGGTATATCGTCGTAGCATATATTTTTTTCATTAACGAAGAAATATGGATTATTTTGAGTTACTCCAACATTTCGAAAAGCTTTCCGATTATTAGAACCTTGATCACATACGATAGTTCTAATAGTGAAACCAATGTCTTGGACAA
>JANSTX010043695.1:0-12443 GCA_027564355.1 Penthetria funebris | reverse complement strand
AATTTGCGTGGCACAAATTCTATTAGAAATGATTTTTATTAGTGGTGATAATTAATGTTTTATTTAATTTAGAAATAGAAGGAAAGTAATATCAAAAAAATGGTTTTATAGAATAATTCTTATAAAAACAAAAACAAACGAAAAGTAAGTCCTGAAAAGAAATGAAACGATATAAAATTTCACAATCCTTGTATTTACACTAATTTCTCATTTGTATATAATTTCAATAATTTTATCAACAAATCAAATTGAAAGGCAATGTATCTATGCCTTTCAAATTGTTGATAATTGTTTGAATTTGAAGGAAATAATTTTAATTTAGTATGAAAACCAAAAATGCATAAAATATCATTAATTTAATAATCCCGCTTGCTTAAATTTTTGTAATCAATAGATGTTATTACCATAAAAAAAATCTGCTCTTTAATTAAAGTCTGACAAATAAATAGTAAATTATGTGAAAATGTGCAATATTTTATTTGAAACTGTGAAAATTTTTCAATTGAAAAAAGAAGCAATTATTAAACTAATGAAAAAATAGATGAAAAAGTTTGATTATCAAAACCCCAAAAAAGCATATTAGCCATAATAGCCTTTTATATATAAAAAAAACAGTAAATAAATTAAAATCAAAACAAAACAAAACAAAAACTGTTTAAACAAATAAATCCTTAAATCCAAAAAGTGTTATTTGATTAATAAAATAAAAATAAACATAAAATAGAATATAATATAATATATATATAAGAATATAATATATAATTTACAAATTTCTGACTTCTATTTTAAAAATTAAGTCAGAATTATATTATTATTTATATATATTTTTTTTTCAAAAACATATGAGTACTCACTGTTCAGGACTTTGATCTGTATCACTCTCATCAGGTTCACTTTTATTACGTCTCTTTTCATATATTAAAATAATGGCACATAAAAGAAATACTTCTGCACAAATACCTAAGAAAGGCCATAGTGCTGCTAGTTTTCCTATATAAAATTATAAAACAAGAAAAAAGAAATTAGTTAAAGGTGAAAAATTGAAATTTTTAGAGCAAACGCAGCGGAGCAATTTTGGTTTTTGAAACTTCATTTTATCTTAAAGGAAAAAATACGACAGAAAAATAACATTACCTTTAACTCTAACATAAGTACCCTCTATACCAATACGCATTGTTCCAATAGTCGATGCTGCATTAATTCCTGTACAATTATAAAAATTTCTATCAGTTAATAATACATTCTCAATTGATAAAATTGCATTTGATATATTTCTATCATCTGCCGTTAATTTTACTCGTCCTTCAGATTGATTATATGTTGCATTTCCTATATGAACAAAAAATTAAATTCAGTGATCGATTAATATGTTTATTATAAATTCAAATTAGATAGTATATAAAATTGATACTTGTGTCTTTAAAAAAATTTATTTTACATAAAGACAGAAATATAGTGTTCACTAAAATGGGCAATAATTTTAGTCACATGCTAGCTGGCACTACAGTAAAAGCTTAGAAATGACTCTGATAGATAAATCAACAAAAATTTAAATACTAAACTGAACTTGCATTAAATGTAGTACTCTGTTGGTACACGATAAAACGGTTACAATTTTGGCAACAACTGTCCTAATAATGTAAATATAACATAGTGCATTTTTTACATACGTACATTTTTTATTGATAATTTGTTAAATACTGTGAATTAAAATTCATCTAATATTAAACGCACAACTGCTTCCTACTTGCCCACACTTACATACAGAAATCTGATAATACTTAAATGATATCAAATTCAATGAAATTTGTGTATATTGGAAATATAAAGGAAACCAAACGCATATCAAAAACGATTCTTAATGATCCTATTTTACGATAGTTTATATTTACATTGAGTCTAATACGAGAGTAAATTTTATTACAGATCAATTTAATTAGAAACAAAATAATATTCACTTAAATTTAAATTTAACAATAGTATAGTTGAGACTATTAAAATAAATAATTATATTACAAAAAAAAAAATAATAAAAACAAATAAATTATATTACCAATTTGCCAAGTTATTACAGGATCAGTACCATATGCTATACAGTGTATTGTTAGTGTTTCACCTTCAACAACAGCAGTATGATCATGAACTTTTTTGAAATATATATTAGCTAAAATTTAAAATTGAAATATTTTCATTATTTTAACAATAACAATAATATACAGAAATAAATTTCAAAAATAATTTACCAATAACATTAATCTCTTTAAATTCACCAGGGATAGAACATACATATAGGCCAGCATCAAGAGAATCTGTATTTTCAATAATTATCTTACTTTCATTATTATAAATTTTTACTCGATCTTTTAATTGTTTATCTAAACTAATATCTGTACCATCTCTTGTCCTAAAAATAAACAACAGAAAAACATTTTTAATAAAATATCAATGTAAAATGTGTATAGTTGTTTGGACGTTTAACAGAAGAATATGATGAGGATGTAAAGCAGTTATACGCTGAAAATGTTCAACTTAATGTTAAAGTAATAAAAAGAAAAAGAAAACATACATTGAAATAGTTGGAATATTGGTAGCTAGTAGAGATACCGATTAGTATCCAGAGGTTGATCAACCTATATTTACCATTTACATCCTGTTATCGTGACCAAAAATATAGGTCTCAAATTCTTGTTTATGGACTTGGTGTATAATACAATATTCAAATATTTAGCCGACTAACAAGATGCTTCACAAGACATTGCCACTGATTGATTACAGAATGGATTGCATTTAATTCAGTATATCTGCAAGAAGCTCTTGCTAATTTATTCAAAATCTGCAACCACAATATCACTCAATTGGGTAATGTATATACAGTTTTCTTCTATGTATTGCCGACCTCTTATTCTGTCTTGATAAGTGAGGAATGCCATTTCATTTTCGAAAAAAATATTGTGTTTTAGAAAAATGCGATTTTGACGTGTAGTGTACTTATGATATAAAAGGAAACATAAGCCTGGGATAGTTCAGATAGTTAGAAGCATGTTCAAGAAAATAGTACTCTCTTCTATATGTTAAAAAATATAATATAATATGACCATAAATCGGAAACCGTTAACAGTTGTCAAAGCCTAAAAACTGTTTATAACTTGGTTAGTTTTTAAAATAGTTTATTGTGTGTATGTAGGTGCATAAAAATTAATAATTTATTTATTATAATTAATTGTAAGTTATGAGTGTTGGGTTCAAATTAACGAATTCTTATGAGACATTTTTTACAGTGCAATTCACATATTATGAAATTTCAAATATGAATACATATTATCAATATAAGCAAATGTCTTTGACATGACCTATACAAAAATTATAGAAGATTATCACTATGAATGTTAAGTGTTCCTCAGGTTGCATTTCAAATATTAAAACATAAAATTATCGACTAGATTTTTGTGAGTACAGAAAATCGTATAAATTCAATTAATACCATACAGGATGTACACAACCTCATCTTAGCCATGATATTACTCTTTAATTGAATTTCTTAAAAATTTTGCACATTCCAATTATAAGGATTTTAATTATTGTGAATTAATCTTTTTAACACATGATAACGCAGTTTTCTAAACGTCAAAATGACAATCACTTGAATGTGATTTCTTTTTGTGCAACTATTAAAATTTGAATTATTGTGAATTCATCTTTTTGCCACATGGTATTGCAGTTTTCAAAATGTTAAAATAACAATCACTTATGTGATACATTTTGTTATTTTTTTCTGTTTCAGAAATGAACGATTGAAATTGTTGTGCACATTATAATTATCGATATTGAAGACAAAGTTCGTTTGTCTTTAAAAATAATATATTTCTCATATACTAAAAATATATATATATAACAATTTTAAACAAAATGAACAATAATATCAATATCACCACCATCATCACGTTAACACTATAGATATGACATAATTAATATTGGAAAAAACTGACATAATTGAAATTTCTAAAGAAATCGATGAAAATGTTACTTTTTACATTATAAATTAAAACAAATTGACGTCATTTTAAATAAAAGTAATAGGAAAATAGTATCATCGTCATCATTATTATCATCACAATGATAAACTACACTCCTTAAAATTGATTTCAAAAATTTATAATAAAGTAATATGACTGAGACTATATACCACAAATATAAATATACAGGACAATGTTTATAGGAAAATTAAATATATATAAAAAGAAAAATGAAAACAAAACTAGATGAAACCAGAGATTACTTAACTAATTATTGTACATTTACACATAAAACATTTAATAATTAAAGAGGTAGCAAAGAAAAACGAAATAAATTCTAGGAAAAAACATAATAAGTCTCAGAATATATACATATATATATAAAAAAAAAAAACAACACACAAATAAATGACCAAGTTCCGAAAATAGTTAGATGTTCTCAACGTTTACATACTACTAAATATATAATTAATTTATATATCATTTTTGACTTCATGAAAATCAGCTTCATCTTGTATATGTTAATTGTTATTATTTAAATATTGTAAAGTAAAAATAAATAAACATTACTTTAATTTAATTTTATTTTTAATCATCAAGGATTTTTTTATAGCAAAATGGGATATCAGCATGACATTCATTTCAATTCGCACACAATATTTTTTTTAAACAAAATACTAACTTCCTATATAGCAAGTGTCGTGTTGGTTGCCATTGAAGAGAGGTAACGGATTTTTAGAATAAATTAGCATTTAATTTCGGAAATGGGCAAGTGTAGTGTTCAAAAATATTCTACTTCAATACATTTCATTGCCTGACAGTTCACATCAATTAATTTAGACACGATAATATCAATATGTTACTGAAATGAAAATTGATTACGATTTTTTACAAAGAAAATAAAAAATAGTTAAACTTATTAATGGGCGGCGAAGGGTCGGTTGTGTTGTGATAATCGTAAAGCTAACACAAGTCAAATAAATATACTGCAACACTACACTACAGAGCTTGCAGATTTTAATATATCAAAAACAATATAATGATGTCCAAATGAAATTAAGGAAAACGAAAATTAGAAGTTTTAACAGCAGAACGAACAGGAGCAGGAGCGATCCGAATGACATTGAATCAATACAGCGGAACGGATAGACATTATTACAAAAATAATTCTTTAAATAATTTGTGTAGATATGCAATTTTGTATCATTTTCAGTAACCAACAACAATTAACAGTCATTGTTCTTGAATTGTTCAAAATGTATAATAAAGTATTAGGAGAACAAAATGGGATCACTTGATTATAACTTATATACATATATGTATTAGAAAAATCAATATTGTCAAAATAATGTCAAATATTAGACTCAATCAGTTCAATCTTAATTGACACTCATGTAAAAAAAATCAAAAAAATATTGAATAACCACTAGCAGAATATCAAGCTATATATCTTGTATTTTATTCTGGCCTAATTTTCGTGATAACAGACAAATAACGTGCTGTAGAATAGTAATTAAAAATTGAGATGATGGTTATTTATGATAGAACCCTTTTTACTGCAAAAAAAAAAAAATTAATACAAATTTACAATTTTATTCATCTTCGAATATAAAATTATATTTTATGTTAAAATTGTGTCGGAAAAATATTATACTTCAAAGTATGTATTCTCAAGTTATCACGCGAACAGATGGAGAAATGGAAAAATGCATGGGGACATGCAGAAAATAAATTTTAAGCACATATTTTTTCTTTCCTTCAAAACGTTTTATGAACGGAATCCATTATACAACGGATTCATAGAACTACGGTGGTTCGAAAAGTTAAAACTAAATATATGATGATTACTTTATCCCACAAATGATTATATTTGTATAGCCACAAATTTCGAATATGTATATTCCCGCACATACATCTTTAAAACTAATCATGATACGCAAACATATTACATAAAATTTATTAATTATACTAATATTTATTACCATATCGGAACATTTATTAGATCTTTATAGATTATCTAAAAATATTATCATTAGCATCATCATAAAATTATTATTTCTGCATCATCAAATACTCGTAATAATTTTATTATCACCCATAATCTAATTACAGTCTTTATCAGATCAATTTTCATAATTTATATATAAGCAAACTCTTATCATAATCAAAGTTCTATAATAAAAAATTAAGAAATTTATTAATATGCCTTATATAGTTTTCAGTCAAATGAAGAAGATAAACTGAAAATTGTGTGAACATTTTTAAATTTCAAAACCCATTTTAGATAATAAACCGAGAAGAAACAACAAATACATTGTTGTGTAACAGATAAATATTGCAAAGTTGAAGAAAAACACATCAGTTTAAAAAAGATATTAAAAACCTGTGCCCATTCATATCTACATGTCAACATTAAACGTTAAGATACCTGATGTGTATTTTAGGAAATGAAAATTTATCGGTAATTGGTGATCAACCAAAATTAACAAAGAACCTCGTCACTAGTCGTATTTAAAAGATGAAAAATACTTAGTTAAGATATCCTTTTCCAAATTTGAGACATATTTAATTTCACCTCATATCTCTCCATAAAGCTAAATTATGATAAAATATGCCTGTGTTCATATGTCAATGTTTAATCCAATAAACAATTGCATTAAAGGTTGGTTGATCTATGGTGTGAAAATTTCCGCTGTGGAAGAACAATCTATCAACCGAAATTACCGAAGAACCATAAAAATTTGTCAAAAGATAAAAAATGTATGCCATTAAGTTAAATTGTCTGCGAATTAAGGGAAGGTTCAACAATTTGACGAAACAATTATTTTCTATAATATATTTGAAACATAATTTTGTAGAAAATCAGTCAAAGTATTTATTTGTTCATCATATCAGTACATGTCAACGTTCAACTCAAAGACATCTGAGTTGAATGTTTCGGCTTAATTTACAAAAAATACAAAGCATAATTAAATTATCTACGAAATAATTTTGACTATGCAATTCTTTTCTATATTTGAGAAATAATTTCTCAAAGTAAATATTGCATCAAATCGAACTCTGTGTTCATTATATCACACATGTCAATGTTTAACGTTAATAAACTGTTAACCTATTACGTGAAAAAGTTTTCGATCCGAAGCAATTATCTAACAACCACAAAATAACTCACACACATTAAATGACATAATTAAATTGGTTACGAATTCAATAAAAGTTCAGCATTTTGATAAAACAATTCCGTTCTATATGTAACAAATCCATATGAAAGTATTTTTACTATTTTAAATGTAATTTTAAAACCTTTATTATAGTCTATGATTTTTTAAACTACTACATATGTCGAAGTTTATATGAAATCAACGAAAATAATAAATAATTGAACAAATAGTGAAAATAGGTTTTTATTGATAATTTAAAAACTAAATAGGATATTATCAATCATACATTACATCGTTTAGGAAGAAATGCCAATATATAATTTGATTACAATAAGTTCAGTTCTTTAAAATTATTTAATTTTCATGTACTCGTATAATATTTTTTTTTGGGAAAAAAACAACATTCACATAGATATACTAATATGTTATCTATGCTTAGAACGAATTGATGGTTAAAGTCTTCGATGAAAATTTAAAGGTTTAAGTCTTTGGTGAAAATTTAAAGGTTTAAGTCGTTGGTGAAAATTTAAATGTTTAGTCGTTGCTGAAAATTTAAAGGTTTAAGTCGTTGGTGAAAGTTTAAAAAATTGTCTTTTTGTATTCGATTCCTTGTTTAAACATTGAAACGCACCATCAAAATTGAGCAAATGAATATGACTAGAATGGATGGTTAATTTGGACGATAGTCTGGTTGGTGAACATATAAATAGTAAATTAATGTAATTTGTTATTATGAAAATTTCAACTTATTCGGTTAGCAACACAGTAGAACAATTGATGTAGCGTTAACTATATATATAGATATCAAAGTGTTATTATTGGTACATATCCGGGTCATATGATACATGTACAGTTTCAATGCAGAATCTCATATAACATCATATGATCATAGTCATATTATACATACAATATGTAAATTATATTAGATATTTATACCTTTTCTAAATGAAAATAGATACATGTCGTTAAAATGGGGTTATCAAATCTTTAATATAACCAAACATATATACTAATTTTATAACACTTCTATTTAATTAAAATGATTTTAATTACAATTAACTATTTATATTTATGTTATTGTATTTACCTGTATATGTATATAAAATATATGTTTTTAATTAGAATATGTCCTAAGTAAACTTAGGATTTTATGCATTGACGATACAATATATGCATATAGTCTATAGACATATATTTATTACACAACATACTTCAGAGATACATTGTACAAATTGCCTTTTATTTAATTTGTGACAAAAGTAAATGATAGAAATAAACAACATCATTTAATATATTTAGATGAAAACAAGTTGAAGAGTATATATATGATTAGCATTAGAATTTAAATATTGACTTACTATTTATTTTAAAAAAAATTTAATCAAATTATAAACGAGTAAACTGAATGTGAAAAATCAGTTTTTCCATTTTATTGCATTAACCTCCTCGTACATTACAGTAAAACCTCTAAAATTAGAACCCTCGGAAATTAGAATACCTCTAAAATTCAAACTGCGTTATTTTCAATTTGGTTTACAACGATTGCCTCTCAAATTCGAACCTTTAGTTCGAATTTTAGAGGTTCACACAAATCAAACAAAAGAAAGTCAAAAATAATGGCACAATTTATAATGTTTATAAGTTTTTCTGTACCTATTCTACAATTTACTATTTGCAACCCATGGATAAGAACGCAATACGACTCACAAAATTATTTTATACAAAATGCTTATTATTAATGATTGTTGCTAATCATGGTGCAGATTATTTCCAATTGTTAAAAAAAACTTAATGTTATGGATGCAATAATACTTTTAAAATCTGCCTGGGAAAATATTACCAGTAATGTAATAAAAAAGTGCTAGAATAAAATATTTGGTGATTGCATTAATGAAGAAGAATTTGATGATGAGGACTTGATATTGAAGATAATATACCTATAGATGAAATTGCAATATCTGATCGTCATACTCAAGAGACGGTTTTATTATTTAATCAACTTGGAATCCATACTACAGATAAAGAAATAAATGAATGGAACGATGATGTAATTGAATATTCGAAAGGAATCATAAATGAGGATTTAGAAGAAATCAGCGATAGTGACATTGAAATATGTGAACCAAAAAAAAGTATGAGCATTCAGTGACAGACGCTAATAATTTAATTAAATGTGCCCAGCAAAATTTGAATACAACTGAAATAATACAATTACAGCTAATTCCTGATAAAGCTGTAGACTTAATTATGAAAACATCAACAAAAAAAATTAAAAATTAATGGTTAATTTGTTAAAAAACAATCAATTTATATTAAATTCAGACATCTAAAACTAAATTACATCTAAATATACTACGTTTGTTCGGTTTTTTAGTCCCTCCGAAATTAGAATTGGTTCGAAACTTTTTAATTCAAATTTCCGAGGTTTCACTGTATATGTATGTAATCTTATTAATTAAATACTGTACAGAAATTTTGAACTTATGAAAACCCCATAAGTCATGACATTGTAAATTGATAGTTATGTATAAATTATATATGCTTTTCCTATATTAGATGTTATACAATACTACAATTGGTTCCATAAATAGTTGAATACACAAATTCTTACCTTGATCTATTTATTATTCAATGAATTTAAGGAATCTTTGTAAGGCTTTTTTAAGTGTTTTTGTTTTTGGTTTTTCTATTTTTCATTTTTTTGCAATTTTCATTTTTTATTTAAATCGATAAAAGATGAGATTTATACAATATACGCTATATATTTTTTTATAGAGCTCTATGCGGATATTATAAAACACAAAACAATGGATATATTTGTTTAAAATGTTTCAAAATAACAACGAAACTGATATACGCATATAGTAATAAAAACATACATTTCACACCTTCATCGAATATAACACCCCTCAATTTTCTTCTTATCTCAAACATACGTATAAATACATAGGATTTATAATGCCTCCAATAACAGTGTGAACAGTGTGCATCTAAATTATTTTACAAAAGTCTTTCACTTAAAGATTCTCAAATACTGTGCTACTATTTGTTTTTTCGAAATATCAACACAAATTCAAATTAATTTTTTTTTGAAAAAAAATGCTAGCTCTCTCACAATAGCTCAACAACGACTATTTAATTAAAGGCGCAAAATATTGAACTATATATATAATGCCTAGTGATGTGAATATCATGTCTTAGCCGTACCAAATACCGATTAGAATAAATGCTTTAATAATTGGTTCGAACGAATGCAACACTGTATAAAAGCTTATTAAGTTATTTAAATAAAGCAATTTGTTAAAAAAAATTAAAAGGAATTTTCCTTAATTTAAAATAAACACTTTTAGGGTGACCCTCATAATTATTAGCATTGACACTATTTATATTGTCCATATATATTTATTTATAAACTGAAAACCAAAAAACGGCCCAAAAAGAAAAAAGCTGGGCAAAAAAATCCCCCCCTAAACACCCCAAAAAAAAAAAAAAAAAAAAAAAAGAAACCTTGTATATTCTAATGAATTCCTATATTGATTTTTTTGTATCGAAATTATTTTTATGGACTTGATACTTTTTAATGTTTTCAATTTTTCTTATGAACCACATGAACCGTAGTTAAAATATTTGAGTTAGAATTTAGGAGACACATCATATCAATAGTAGATGATTGAATAAATAGGATAACAATGCATTCGAAATAAAAAATATTTAACGAAACCAGTAGCAAAAATGTGTGTCTCAATCGATTGACTATAGTTTCCATTTTGGTATAAATGAGCTGTAGTTTCTATATATAAACATATTTAACGTCATTTCTAGGTGGTCTGACATGATTATAGTAACATTTAGTAAAGTAAAAATTGTATACAATAAATTACTCTTATAAAAAAAAAAGCCAATAAAGCACTGCATTGTATACAAGGGAGGGTGGAGGTAGAGGTTATATGGAATATCAAAAACTGATTTTTATTTGCACTTTTCACAATATTTCTCTTATTTTATTGTGAATATATTAGAAAAAGCGTACTAAAGTCTGGAATCAATATTTTATTGTACACTTTTTCGAACAGTTAATATGTTGAATATTCCAAAAAATAAGTTATTGGAAGGATGTTGAATTTACACTAATGACTAGAAAGTTTTTTTTTTTTATTGAAAACATGCACTCATACATCATTCCAATCTTATCTTTCGAAATCTCAATATTAGGTTATAAATTTATTTTTAAAGATAAACTTCAGTTCAGAAATTTAAAATAAATTAAAATTTGTAATAAAATTGACAAAAATAGAAAAGATTTCAACATTACCGGGTTTCATTGCTAATGTGTTAATGAATATTGTACATATAAGCATCATAGATTATTATGTTAATTGTTTTTGACTTAGTTAATTTTTAAATAATTACCACGATTGTGATAACAAATCATAATGTATATCTCTTATCTTTTAAGAAATTAGTAAAATTGCTAACACAATTCTGATGATAATAAGGGTAATCCGAATATTCTATTTATTTTTATCAGAAATCTACTGATATGAATAAGACAAGCTGATAAGATTTCATATCAATAATTTTAATCAATTAACCGAAATTCAATATATAAAATGTGCCAATTAATATTTTGTAGTAAAACTATGACGTCTGTATGACATAATATAATGACAACATTATTTATCTTTTAGAATTATATAAGAAAAAATGCGAAATGCTGTTGTAATATGTACAGTGGTGTGGTGACGATTAATAGATTGATCCACAACAATCCATTTTAATGACTTTGAATCTATGGGGGTGTCACAGTTTCTGACATGTATAAAATGTGGATAAAATTATGACATTAATATTGTTAAATGTCAATTAAAGTTGCGATTGACATTATAAACGTTGTTCGATTTATGCAACTATATTATATGTCAAACATGTGCAGAATGAATAATATGGGGTTGCCAAATAGTTTAATTAAGTTCTTAAAACTCCACGGAAAACCTGGTAAATATGTCATATTTATCGATATGGTGAATAAATAACTAGTTAGTCGTGAATTTATACGAACCACTGTACTTAATCATCGTAGATATATGTATATATATATATATATACATAGATGCTCACAGGGGGGTAAGGGTAGGGTTTAACCCTCCTAAGCTTTTGGAAAATAGGTACCCCCCTCTGAATTTTTGACAATTTTTACTCTTACATTGATTTTCCATAAAAATTCATAACATAAATAGGAGAAAGTTCTTCAGTTTGTTGTCTATTTGTG
>JANSTX010043684.1:0-12443 GCA_027564355.1 Penthetria funebris | reverse complement strand
ACGTCATATTAGACTACAATTTCTACAGCAGTTTGCAATATGATCAATAATTTGATTACAATGTGTAAAATGGTGATAACGATGACAACGTCCGAGAGTGAAATTCAAAGACGTGCGTCAAAACGTTTAATATGATATTTATCAGTCAAACACAAATTGGAAATCAAAATCACGGTCAATGCATTGTAATAACCAAGGAACTTACGTACTACGCTTCATTAACGTTAATTTATGAGACTGTGGTCATATGACGTGTTTTTAAGTAACTCCATTTACTGCCAATTTTTAGATATACGTTACACTTAATTACATTCATTTGTAGGCTATTCGCAAAAGGTTTTATATAATTTAAAATCGAAAACACCGATACAGTAAATACATAATAATATATAATTAGAAGATACACGGATAATTTATACATTTGAATGAATGAATAGTAAAATATTGCAAAATTATTTCATTAATTCAAATTTGCATGCAAAATATTAATAGTTCAAGTTTTTAAAGTGTTTATATATCTGTAATTTATACATGTTTTTATATATGTAAAAAAAGGAAAAAATTTATGTTTTTAAGTTGAATCGTGTTTTTTTTTTTATTTATTCAAATCACAAAAAGTGAATTACCATTTTTTTAAAAAAACGAAACCTGTATTTTATATGTTTTTGCAATAATATTATTATGTAAATAAGAAAGATGAACATTTGCAATTTTTTTATATTGCAAATAATATTATTAAGAGTACCATGTATAAAATTGTAGCCAAATAAAACGAAGCAGAAGCCACTTGCGGTAAGAAAATTATTGGCACAAATCGAACCGTAGAAAAACCTTAAATGAGATTTTTTATATCTTTAAAAGAATTGGCAATTTTTAAAAAAATTTAAGAACTGTACATCAAAACTGATAGCGCCTTGTGAGCTCTTTTGAAAGTGGGAGCGTCACCGTACAATCGAAGTTGATCTTTGACCATTGGACATCCACTCGGCTCCACTGGTACCAGACACCTTAAACATAGGTCTTCGTCACTTTGTTCTTAGCTTACCGAGTCTTATATTACAGTGGGAATTCTAGTGAAGAGTGTATTTTGCAATATCATGCATGTAAAGCCAAAGAAAAATGAATCAGATTAACCTTACAGTGAGAGATTCAAAATTGTTGCTACGAATCGATTAAGGAAAAAACTTTAATAAAATTTATTATCCATAAAGAATTGATAATTATTTTTTGAAAAAATTAAGAAAATTGCATCAAAACTGATAATCCGGATGATTTCAACGGCAAATTAGCATTTTAATGCCGTATGTCTTGTTTTTCGGAAAAAAAAACGTTCAACCCCTTGATCACTTCCATTTCGCTGAGAATTCTATTTATTAAAGTATTTTGCCATATCACTAACTGGTCGTGTATACCCAATTAAATTGCAATTAATTTGACTGAAAATAAGTTCTGTCGCATGGTCACCACAAATTCTAATTTGATATTTTGTTTGATCAGAAAATTTTATTTATTACCTATTGACAACGCCAGTTCTTGGTGCAAATTTAAGAATCTCTTTCGATATTTTGATTTTTGGCGATAAATTTAATAAAATTCTTTGATCTTTTGTCCTTTCCTGGCTAAGTAGTCATGTAAATCATGGGCTCTTAATTTTATTTTATTTTTTTATTTTACAGTAAAAACAAGTCTTCCACGTATTTTTGTTATGAGAAATTATTCATTCACAAAATATTTTATTATTGATTGAATTTAAGAATGGTCAAAACATGCTGTCGATGCTGTGCTGTATAATTTTTTAGGTCCATAAAACAAGTAAAAAAAAAAAAAAACAGTTTGTAATTAATTGAAAGTTTTCTTCGTCGTTTATTTTTACATAATTTAACGATACTTAAGTGATAGTCAAAGAGATACTCAAGAAATTACATCATTTTATTTATTAGGAATTATTTAAAATTTTGATTTGATTAAAAACATTTCTTAGAAAATTTAATTCGCACCTATTTTTCTGTTAGTTTGTTTATCTGTAAATGAATGCATTTTTTTTTTTATAAGCGCTTAAACTTCTGGCAGAATTAACACCTTAAATTGATAGTGAAAACAAAACAATAATTAGATTTGTTATGACAATTTTTAAAATATTTATTTTATTTTATCTATTGATATTAATTTATCGGCTTTAATCATGAATAACGAAAATAAAATGATAGATTAATTTAAAATCAAAACGCGATTGAAAAGTAGAATCAATCATATACGTTTCAAACAAAACTAAAAAAGGATTTAGCAACGACTTAAATATGATGTGATTAATACGGAGCGATAGACCTTTAAATATAATGAAGTGAACTTTGTAATTAAAACCGACTCAACAATTGAAAAAATCAGGAATAATTCCTAAAATCTATACATTAAATGAATAAAAATGTCGCAAAGTTTCACCAATTAATTAATTGATTATTAATTACATTGTGGAATTCACATGATACATTGGCATACCAATCAAAGCACCAACGCTAATATGCTGAACTCTGGTTTCGAACTAATAGTTATCATCAGTACAGTAATTACCCAGCAAAAATAAAAAATAAACTGCTGGTTTAACTGCACACCGAAGTTATTATTTATTTTTTCTTGGGTAATTACTGTACTGATGCGAAATATTTGTTTGAAACCAGAGTTCAACATCTTAGCATTGGTACTTTGATTAATATACTAATTTATCATGTGAATTCTACATAGTGATATAATATATTAAATTTTCAACTAGGAGGTGAGATCACTAGATTCGAGGTCACAGTTATCTTTCGTTTGTCTGGAATAATGTTCAGATTATTTCTAATTATAATTTTCAACAGAACATTTTCTTTGAATTAAATCCTAGACAACTTATTATCTTAACTTTTGAGCTAATTTTAAAACACTTTAATTGTTTTTTTTTTTGTACAATTTTCCTGTGTATGTCCGGTAAAAATCAAATTATAATCTTAAAATTATAATGAAAATACAATTTTAAGTAAATTTCAAGTATGGTAGGCCCATAAAAATATCAACTTTAATTGTTTTTGAAAAATTCATTAACAATTTGGTATATACAATTTCATATCCGGGGTATTGAAGAAGAAAATATCTAAAGAAAATACAATTTAAAAATTTATTGCTTAAGGAAAAGGAACACAATTGAAATAAATTTGATATTTTTATGAGTATTTTTCGTTTTTTTATTTATAATAATTACAAGCACTTATGTTCGGTATTTGTTTTATTTTAGTATTCAGAAAATAATATAATATTTAATTTTTTATCATTAAAATAGAAAAAAAAAAAACGGTAGACACACAAACTTCCGAAAAAAACACAAATCCTGAATTTTTGTATATACTAAAAACTAAAAAAATAAAACTCATAATTAAAAATTATTGTAAAAATATGATTTTTTCAGATAGTGTTAATCCTTGTAGACGCCACGCAAATTAAGGTATTTTACAATACACTTAAGAGACAATATATTGGAATTTAAATATAGACTTAAGGTTCAAAAGAAGACGTGTAAAATCAGATATTCTTATTATTATTTATTATTATTAAAATAAAATCCTTTGTAATAATGTATTTAGTCAGAAAAGGAAAAACGACTACATGGTTTGACAATATTTCCAACAAACAATAACAAGTGATTCTCTTATGAGTATTTATAATGAAATTCATGAAGGACATGTACAGAAGAAGAAAACCAAGCATTTTAAAAATTATTTTATGATTACTTTTAAAATATTTCAAGTGCATGTCCTTTTTTTTTTGTGGTACTACAAATTTTTATTATTATATGGTATTTGTGTTCTTATATAGGGCTCTTTAAACCCTTGTGCAATATTTGTTGGAAAAAGGCAAAAAAAATAGTCGAATTTCAAAAAAAAAAAAAAAATATTGAAAGGGGGAAAGCACTCAAAAGGACAATCTAAATGTTTGTTTATTTATGAGTATAATATCAATTTAAATCTATTAATGTGATTATATTGTTCAATATCGAAATTATAGGAGCCAATACGCTGTAAAGCGTATTTATTGTGGGCAGGTAAAAGGATTAAATTCAAGTATCCGTAGTAAATACACAGACACATATCATTGTAAAATTTTATTATCAAATTTAATTCCTTTGTTGGAATAAAAGTGTTTTCATGGATCAGTGAAAGGACTTATTCATTGATATTAAATTAGGGGTCTTTAATTTGTCAAATCAGTGATTACAAGGATAATTTTTTCATTCTTTTTTATAATTGATATAATTTTATGCTTCAGGACCTAAGATATCTTCTACTAATTTATAAACAGCAAAATTTACTTCTCTTTAAATATATTGCCCACTAGTTCCAGTCTCCTTAATCACAGTCCTCTATCATGTAATTTTTTGCCGACCAGTTCGTCTATTGCTCTTTGCATTTTAGTCAAGTGCATGTCTTACGATAGCATTGATTGACAATTTAATTAATATATTGCATTCGTTTGGAATATCATCAAATGACCACACTGACGTATGTGATTCACAGGCTCACAGTTACCTTGATTAGTCGCATTGATTTTAGATTTAAATAGGCATCCAACCGTGTCCTAGCACTTATTGTTTTAGTCGAATTTTAATTTTATCATCGTAATTTAAAGTTATGTTCCCAACGGTCATCTCGTGTAGATACAGTAAAAGTATTAGAAGTCTATTTTGTATTTAACGCCCATGTGTTCTGTTATTATTAACAGATTTCCTGTGAACTCTTTTTGAAAAAAAAAAAAAAAAATGGTACTCATACAATTAATTCAACCATAAATTATTAAAATAAACTAATTAAAACTGAATGGTTGGTTATTAATTCAAAAAAAAAAAATGACTTAATCAAAAACAACTAATTATTATTTTTTCATTTAAAAACCCGCGAAATTTTCGATTGTTGTTGTAATTTTTATTGTATTGTGTAGTGAGTGATACGCTCATCCATTAATAAATTATTTTATGTTTTTATATTGTTTTTTATTATTTTTAATTGGTTACATAAACTGAAACTTGTTTGAATTAATTAATTTGTTCTTGATTCCCATTACATAAAAATATTTATGATTTATTAATTTATTAATAAATGGCTCGTTTAAAGCGATTGCTAAATTATTAGCCCCATGTGATGGATTTATTGTACTATAAAATATGCTCTTTGAATATTTCCAACATATCTTAATGATTGATTTGTTTCTACCCTGGAAACATATCTGTCTGATTTTCTTTCACATACTTTCTATTGGATATATATATATATAGTGCACTAAATTGTCATGTCCTAAAGATTTGTCACCGGACACCTCAACGCTAACTTAATTAAATCATCAGCCGAACATCGTGGAATAGTTCGGTATAAATCAATAGGAAAATGTATGTGATTCTACATTGTAAGGTTTTACTTGCAAGGAATAAGCACTTTTCTAATTCCATAATTAATCATGCAATTGGAATTTGAGATATCTAAATCAAAAATATCTATATTATTTATATAAATTATAAATTAATTAATAGTAAATTGGTAACATTTGCGTCGCGTAATTAAAGATTGATCGCATCTTTGGATTTCTTGTTGATGTTGAGTTGAGGTTGAGACTAGACAATTTTCTGCTTAATATTTTAAAATAACTTAAAATATTGCATGCAGCTTTTAAATAGTCCAGTGTAATGAATAATAAAATACTAGGCGCGATTTAATTTTTTGTTTTGCACCCATCATTCTAACAAATATATATATATAACAAATATATAACCGTTTTTGTCTTATCGTCACAGTTCTGTGTGTATATTAAGTATATGTAATTCTAAAAAGGTTCAGATAATATGTGTAATAGCAATAATATTAGTGTCCATAGCTAGATTGATTTTGTATTGTTTTGAAAATTTCGAAATGGTGCGGCCGTTGACAATTCGAGTTCAGTAGATCATGAAAGTTTTAACACAATTTAGTAAGAGAAATGATGGTAATTTGCGTACGCCAAAATTGAAGTCTAGAAAAAGAAAAAAATTGGTAAAAAAGCCTATTATTAACAAACAATAATTGTTTGTGAATATATCAATTATTTTACATATCAATCTCGCATTGGCCAAACATGAGTGTTTTAGCAGTCGTAATCTTCAAATCAAAGTGATAATATGTGGTACAATTTATGGACGCAGATGTTCTGCAATCATAAACGCTAATATTATGCTGATATTGTTGACCATATATTTAAATTTAGTATCTCACAAAGTCGGAAACGTGGTATATTGAACTTACTAAACATTTTGTTGATCTATTGCTTTTTATTAATTTTTTTTTAATTTTGCAACATTGGCATTGCCAATTGCAATTTAAGCAAAAATATCAAATTTTAGTTTATTCTTACCAAATAATATTTATCAAATTTTTAGCTAAATTTGCACTCTAAAAATCGGGATAGGTTAAATTTCATAATTAACATATACTTAACTTTTTAAATACTTTGTTTGTTTAAAAAAAAAAAATAAAAATCAAATTTTATTGCAAAATAGAATGCAAAATCAGTGGTTTCAAATGCTAATTTATGATGTTTTTAATTCTTTTTTTTTTTTTCTCTTCATTTTATTATTCAACGCATATATAGAAGATGTAGAGCCGGTCTGATTTCCTGTTATTGCAAGATTATAAAGATGATACACAAAAAGCTGTTGTTGGTGTTATTGTACATACATATATATAATAGATGGATTCGTAATGATGGTACCACAACAACATATACCTGCGTATAGTACCACGACATTTACCTGAATTGGTAAGTACATTGACTATATATAGACATAAAATACAAAAAACCGGCTGCTAATATTTTGCTATAATTTTATGTCATCTGTACACGATGATCATCAAGATCAAATTATAGTCTCAGCAACAATTGTGCGAACCTGTTACCAATAATATCATGAGTTTCACTTTGGCATATTATGATTGTACGTGTACCACTATTTTCTTTTTATTTGTGCAAAAATATATATGTGAAAGATTGTCTTGAATTACTAAGAAATCCAAACAAAGTATTATGCAGAGACGAGGTACTACTCGTACTACTTGATTATATACTTGTAATTATAAAGAATTGTGAAAATGGCTTAAGAAACAGGACGTTTTTTACTGTTATTTCAAATATACGTGAATGTTTTTATTTGATATCGCACAATTATTTTTAATTTATTTAATTATAATTCTCTGTTAATAATAAACGATATTATAATAAAAAAAAAGGATGATTCCGTGAGAAATTGAAAATTGACATCTAGTTTTTTTTTTGTTGTAGCACAATTTTTAAAATTGTCATCTTAAACCAATGAGAAAATTGATGAATGACATCAATTAGTTATTTATAACATTCTTCACATTTATTTAACTAATAAATGATCATACTTTTAATGTGACAACATCACATATGTTGTATCAATGTTAATATGAAAAAGAATTAAAATCAGAAGTCGATCATAATAGTAACGAAATATTTTAAATATCCTGAATTGGTAAACAATTTTCTACACTAATTTATGTGATTGTCATACTAAGAGACCCTGAAGGGAAGAAAAGTTGCTATGAAGTCTGAAATTTACAATAGTTAAATCAGTAGTCGATTATAATAATAACGAGATATTACAATACAAATATTCTAAATTTAATTTTAATTTTCTACCATAGCTTATGTATGGTCCTTGACAGATCCTGAAGAAGAAAGAAACCCTGAAGGGAAGAAAAGTTGCTATGAAGTCTGAAATTTACAATAGTTAAATCAGTAGTCGATTATAATAATAACGAGATATTACAATACAAATATTCTAAATTTAATTTTAATTTTCTACCATAGCTTATGTATGGTCCTTGACAGATCCTGAAGATAAGCGAAATGGCAAAAATACTAACTACGTACATACTCTATGTTTTTGTGCAAAAGAATTTTCATGCTTTAAAAAAATTGTCCGTCGCTGGGATCTCTTCTGTCTTAATTAATTTCTGTTCAAAATAATAAATAGCGAAATGCTGAAAATGGTAAAAAAAATATCATTCCAAAATACTGAAATTTTGCCGAGGTCATGGGGTTTTTTTTTCAGGCTATTTGTTTATTTAAATAGTGAAATTGTAAGGAATTGAAATGGAATTTAGAATTCAATGTTTATTTGTAAATTTTACTGTATCTATAAATGTAATGAAAAAAATATTATTTTTTGCCATCGGCTAAACTGAGACTTTGTAAAACAATTTAGATTTAAAAGAAAATGTCTATAAATTGATAAATACTTATTTCCTCTTTGGACGCGCAATTGTGATTTTATAAATGGAAAATGAATATACTTGTACTTCCGATTGAAGAGGATTTTATTGATAATTCTTACATGCATTCAATGTTGATGATGATGCTGGGTAAGGCTCTTTTATAATCTTACAGTTACAATATTAATCTATTTTAGAGCGGTACATTTTAAAAAATTCCATAACACTTAAGCAGGAAATTGTATATACTTGCCTCTGGCAATTATTTAAAGTAAATCATTTTTTTTTTTTAAAAAAAAGATGAGCAAACATCTAACTAATGTATATTTAAGTGTCTTATATGGTATTTTTCTTAAGATATTCAACAATATATTATATATATATATATATAACACATCACTCAATAAGTTCGTAGGATAACCAATAAAACAACAACTTTTAGGCAAAATTCGACTGGTTATAATCTGCAAAAAAAAAATCTGCTTATCTGTTGTAAGGACTATATTCCTATTCTTTTCCTTTAATTCTTTCTGGTCGGCACCAGAATGTATTCCTAATGCACTGTTCTGATAACTCCATAAATGATTCAGGCTCACAAATGGAATTTTACAACCCAACTGTCGCTAGTTTATCTTCCCTTTATGTTGCCTTCTAAATGGGCATATTCTGGTACCTACGTCAGCGCCAATCAACCTTGGGTTTGTAGATAGTTAAGGTGATGGGATGGCATTCTGGTTTAGGAACTCAAATAAATACCTAATTATAGTACTTTTATTTTTCTCTAAATTTTTCTTATGCCTTCTTCTCCCACATTGCCTTTTGTTAATTTTAATAAAATATATGGCTTGTTTAAGTCACGTGTATTCAACACTTATCCACCTTTTGGATTTGTATCAGGAAATCATAATCCCTAGAATGTCAAAATATCTCGAGAACGACCATAGATATCACCTTTGCGGTCTGAGGATGAAAAATAAAGTCAATTCTCGTGCATCATGTAAAATATTTTATAAACTTAATAGAGCACGATTTTTAATTTTTCCATCTGTGCAAGAATTTTTAAATTAACTTAACAGAATCTGAACTTTAGAAAGATGTTCTCAATGTTTAAAAATAGAAAATTGTAATAAATCAATTATTTTTATATATTTTATTCTGTTGAACTGAAAAGAATATCATCATTCCTTAAAAATATATATCGACCAAATATCTTATACATAAATTAATAATACACCGAGATCATCACATCTGTTTCCGATCTTAAAAAGAAATATAAAAGATGCTTTTGATTTCAGTAAATTTAAAAAAAAAAAATTTTTACACTTAACTTTAAAAATATTTTATAGAAGAAAAAAAATATGCTCTCACGTAATTTATTAAAATTATGATGAAGAACAAGGACACCATTTCCCCATTTACGATTTTTTATTTGAGAATATACAAATGTTGTTTTTGTTATTTGTAAAATTGAAAAAATAAATATTAGAATTTTCCCATCTATTAATGAAATAAAACACCCACCAACGTCGAAGATTTGATGAACAATCTTTGGATAAAATTTCATTTCTTATTTGGTTCATCAAGAACATTATAATTCGTCATCATCAGCATCATCATACATTATATATATATATATACATATATATAATATACATTTTACTAGTACTTAGTACTCATATGTGGAGCAAACACTGAATCGCAACAAAAAGAAAGACGACCTGATATTATTAAAAATAGATTGCTGATTATTTCAGTTTTCTTCTAACACGAGGGTAACACAAAAAGTTTTTTGAAAACTATGGACGCTGCCAAATAATTTGCCATTAAGATATTTACACTTTGATACAATAAATTATTAAAGCATTTATTCCAATAAGAAGTTGGTATGATCAAAACAAGCGAATTAATTTGCTTCATCGGCTTCAAAATGCAGACCACCCAATTTATTCTTGGGGGATAGTAGGACGTCATTGGAAGATAATTTAGTAATATTAAATCCGTAAGACATCTACTCAATCTTCTATACACTTTTAAATAATTGATTGCGTTTAAAAAGATGTATCTATCACGCAGTGTCTTCATAGTTAAATGTACTTGCAATATTTTTTTCACATTACTATTGCCAATGGCCAAGGATGACTCAGTTTCTGCAGAAGTGTGAACACTCTGACCTTATTAAAATTCTGTATACAATCTACAAAATGATCGTGCCTAAGAGTGTTTCTCCACCAAAATCAATAGTAGTATACACATTTAAAAGAATCTTTTCGACTTTCCTACGTATTTATAATTAAATTAAGATGAATTACATGACTTTCAATTTTAAATCACATATGACTTAAATGTGAATTTATAATTAGTGTAATTATAAGCATATCTAAGATATATTAACTCATAGTATATAAGCTAAAATAATCGTAGTGGTTCTTCTTGTTTTGTTATGATCGTTTCTTAATTTGAATTAAAATATAGTATTGAGTCATTAAAATTTTGCTTTATTTTCATCGAACATTTTGATTTCAATATGTTATTTGGCATTGCTAATTTATATCCAGAAGCAAATTTTTTTGTTTTTTTTTTTTTCTTGGTTTTTTGCTTGTCTTTCGTCATTTGAAATTAAAAATATCGTTTGTAATAATTTCAAATGTTTTACTAAGAATTGATCTTTAACTTGCATGACTAATTTTGATAAGATTTCCTTATATAGTCCATGGATAAAATATTAAAAACAACACTGATTTTTTTTTATTGATGTAATTAATGTATCAATGGTCCTTCGAGCCAATGTCGATTATTTGCAAATTTTTAATATTAAGTTTGATCGATTTTAAAAATGTAACTACAATTTATACAAAAATTGATAAATGTTAGCATTTTAAGGTGATGTTATTAGTTTTTAAGCAGAAATATACAAACAAAGTTTTAATTTATCCAGAAAAGTCTTCTTAAATAAAAACACAGATCAATTTTATCCATTGCAGGACACACATAATTGTGAGAAACATGGTAATTTCGTAAATAATAAAAATAATAATGAGGAGAAGAAACATTAAAAGTGCAATAAACAATAATAGCAATGCGATGGATCGGATCAACAGAATATCGATCAATTAGACAAAGAGGTTGGTAAAAACATTGTATTTTGGGCATAATACGCTGAAAATCAGAGCCCGGTTTAACGAAGATCAGCTACAAAACGATTCATGAATCTGAAATCAGATCCGCATTACAGCACACGAAATGTTGAACGTCTGCTTGGATGGTATTGCATCATTATTAGATCTCGTTGTCTGATGATATTCTAACATTGTGGAAAAAGGAATTAATAATTAAATTTTCAGGTCTAGAGATCGATGTTCGGCAAATGTTTGATATCTGGAATAGAAATTTTACGTTACGCATTTTAAAAACTAATTTCGGCACTGTATCGATACAACATTAAAAAAGTGCCAAATAACATCATGAGATTTTGAGAAAGCACGCGTACAATGAATGTCATCAAAAATAGCCGTAAACCTTGCAATGATAAAGGAAGCGTTTACAAGGATGACTTACAAAACGATTGCATCAATTCTAGATGTCTGCTTCTGAACAACAGTATAATTTAGAGACCTATCGAATACATTGATGCTAATGTACATTCGAGTGTATCTCAATCATCGTATGCATGAACTGTAAATATATTAAATTTTTCCCAAAAAAATGACTGTGAAATATGAATTTCTTCTACGATGAACAACAAAACAAAAAAAATGTATAAGGGAAATTGAAAAAAAAATATAAACTGCAGTAAATTCTCCATGTCGCATTTGAAATATTGCTGAAAAAAAAATCTACCTGTTGCTTGCGAGAAGCACATGTTGTTTGGTATATATTTTGTTCACATATGCTTATATCGTTTATATATCCTCCCTCATCAGTACAAAAATTCGATAAATAAGAAAATTTTGCATTTTTCTTGGTACAAAAGAGAAAATTTAACTCAGGATGGTCCATGTTCATTTTATGCTATTCTGTTATGTCTAAAACACACATATGTAGACACATTGATGGTATTCAGTATGTGTATGTCGTATCATATATATATATATATATATATATATATATACAATATATATATATATATATCATATTTAAAAAGGTATCATAGAAATGTAG
>JANSTX010043673.1:0-12444 GCA_027564355.1 Penthetria funebris | reverse complement strand
TCAATTTGTGATGAGTTACTACTACTTTTGTACGTTATTAGGTGTTCCTCCTTTTTTGCAAAATAAGTGTTTACTGCAGCCAAATTATATGCCATTGCCAATTGCAAAATATCATCACCCTGAGAATTACAATTGCCAAAGCCATAACCACCATAACAAACATTAAAATTTAGATTTTTCTTGCCAACATGTTCATTTAGATCACCCATAAGCAACCTGGTTTCAGTTATTGGAAGCCCTTGTAGATTCCAGATGTTCCCAAAATTCCATATTTGTAAATTCATCGGATTCTGTTTGTGTAGCACATACAGAAATAATATTCATGGTAGGTTGATTGTCTAATAATATCTTTAAAGACATTATCCGATTATTTATTCTAACTACAGACACAACCCTTTGCTCAATGTTTCTGTCAACAACTATTCCGCCACCGGTTTTAGAACCTTCTTCGTTATAACAAAGCTTATAGCCATGTCCTATATATTTGGCCTTGGACCTTTTCCATTTAGTTTCTTGTATACAAGCCACTTGGATATTTCTTTTTCTTGAAATCTCTGCTATGTCGGTACTACGTTCAGTTAAGGAGCCGATGTTCCAAGTACCTACTCTCAAAATTTTAAATTCTGAATTGACTTCACTTTTGGTACTTCCCACCCGGAGATCCGATTGGGGGAGTAGTTTACCTCCGGATTTCTTTACCAAAATTGAACTCATTTCATATTTCTACCATAACAAACAATAAATTAATAATAAATAAATAATTTCCTTTCTCTCCTTTCCTGTATCTGGCTTTTGTTTTACTGCCGGAGGCCGTCTGACGCAAAGTCAGTAACCCAATTCACTAGGACTTGAGATGCCAAGGTTATTCAATTTGAACAATCTTCATCATTCTCATTTTCACAGAAGCCTGACTAATCCTGTGGGTAACTCGAAGCCGAACATATTTCTATATGTCACCCAAGAGTTCCTTCACCAATTTTTTGTTCGGATATTATCGAATTGGCAACAAAAATAGGCTAGGCTATATGCTTTGGTAATGGCGGCACAGTCGCCATGTTGCGGTGATTTTCATTGTCACTAGATTTAAAGTAGAATATGTTAGCCGCATATTCTCCAGGAGACGCACCAATCACGGCCTGGATGCCTTTTAACATCAATGCCCAGGACATGATACATGAATTGATACATAAATTGTTAAAATGTTAAAATATTGTATAATTAATTAGAAACCATTGGAATCCCTATGGCTTTGTGAAGGTCAGTATTCCGGACATACCAAGGTGCGTTAACTGCATTTCTTAGCATTCTGTTCTGTAAGCATTGGATTGAATTCATGTGATACTGTGCAGCACAGCCTCACAGTTGCATGCTATATACCCAAAAAGGTTTGAGTACCTGGTTATATAATATAGACATAATATATACACATTCAAATTTCTTCTCATGAGCCAATATACTTGGTTTTAGCGATTATTAAGTGCCTGTATGATATATGCAATGTCGGTTCTTTACCTGGTTTTGCGATCTAATTGTTGCATTAATCAGGAGCAGCAGCATTAGCAATCCTTTGGTGGGAAGCATTTTTAGTACGCTTCCTGTGATTAAGTCATATCCCGGTGATTTTTTTGGATTTAAATTGTATTTTATTTCTCTTTCAGTGTAACTTTTTTGATTGGCTTTTTGTCCTGATTAATATATTCCACTAAGGTTGGCTCTGGACTATCATTTCCATTTGGTTTAATGGTGTCTTCCAATAGATCTACAAAGACATAACTAATATTTTACCTTCAAAGCCTATTGTAGAGCACTTCAATAATTTTACTGTGGTCATACATTCAAATCCAAATTTTCTATATAGAAAATGGAATTGATACAATGTAATGAGGATTAAAATGATCTGGGATTATAATAATTCTGATGATTTGAAATCCAACTTAAATGTTTGCTGCACTTTTACGAGGTAATCGTTCAGAGCATCTTGAAAAGTGGAGTAAAATGGATCATGGCAGTCGTGTAGCTGACAAGGGGACAAGATGCAAATGAAAATAGCACTAGAGAAACCTACAGAATATTTAATTCATTCCAGTAATGCCTATTTGATCTCGAATTTAAAGGGCTAATCAACAAGTGGACGAATAACTATAACTACATGATACGAAGATTCAAATAAATTATTGCTAATAATATTAAAATAATGTCAAAATGAACTAACAAATCGATATAAATCTATCTTGTCGAATGAATCGTCGTTAAGGATGATTTTCTGATTGAACTGCAGTAGTATAACCTTATACTGAACTCAATAAATAAAGTTGTTGCAATATAGTTATACAGGATGCGTTTATGCTCAGTTTTGGAATCGAGTATTTTTAATCAATAGGCTGGATTTTGAACTTGTTAGATCGTGCACGTGGACAATACTTCATTTAATAATTGTACTCGAATAATCGATTAAATGACAAATAGTGTTGTATATGCTATTATACTTTTAAATAGTCCTGCTACAGTCTTGCTCGAAATACAACATGGTATGATATTGGATATAAGCAATTGACTGGAACATCCTAACGTTGCCAATTACAAATATTTGTTTCACAAACAGATTGAGGTGTAGTTCGCAGGTTTACCTATAAGGGCTAGATTTTCAAATGTAAAACTTATGAAGATGTCAATTAAATGCGACTAGATGATATAATTTTCATTTATTGTATATTTATGATGGCAAAGAACCTAATTTTTCCACTACCAATATGTCATTTGATTTATGTTGGTACTGGAAAATTTGCCGAATCTTTGTTATGATATTGTTATTAAAACTGCTACGGTGGTTATTCTATTTATTTAATGACTCTTCCTTATAAATAGATTTGTGATAGTGCAGCACCAATACCATACTGAACATCTGTATCGATGATGAATGATTCATTACGTTTTTAATTCTCGAAATGCATGTTGACATGCTGCGCTGTTGTGAATGTTATCTTTAGTTTATCTTTTTCAGCCATTTACACAGCAATACGGGGTAGTGTGTAAGAATCCTTTTCAGTAATTCGTTTAGTAATCTGTAGTCGACGTAGAATCTAATTGATCCATTTTTTTTGCGAACAGGTACTACTGGTGATGTCCATGGACTACATGACGGTTCAATTACATTACTACTATGCATTGCATGGACCAATCTCTTAGTCTCTTCTTTCTTTGCATATGGCATCTATCTAGCTGCTTGTTTTATTGGTTTTGAAACGCCTACAACAATTCGGTGTTTGACTACCAACCTAACATTGCAGAATGAATTTTTAGAGAATACGCCTTGACAGTTGATCAGGAATTTGCTTACTATTTTTTTCTGATGATTGTTAAGGTTCTGGATACTTGTCAAATACAATTCATATAAATGATCTAGTACTCTGGACAATATAATTTAATTCTGGTATTGATACAACTTGCCTATCAAACACTATCAATGTTCTTGGTTTAGTAAGTCCCTTTGATAAATTAACTTCTGGAGTTCGATCATTCTGATTTTTATTGATTGTTCTGGTTGTGTAATTAGAACAATACATTCACTTCTAGCTGAATTGTGGTTTTGTTTTTTATTCTTGCTAACTGTACTCAATAATAATCTTGACTTACATGCTTTCATCATTATATTCTTGCCAATCTTTCTTTGTTGATAATGGTTCCAATGGAATCAGTATCAATAACAATTTTGCAGCGACATCCTTCTATATAGTCGTTCATATAGTCGTCATTTGTTCTAGTTGTTCGGAAGGTAATAATTTCTGGGGCGCTGAGTTGTTTTGATGTTTTGCTTACTACTGCAACATTTCTGACTTGTTGTCGAAATGGCATGCTGGCATTATGAGCAACTTCAATTGCTTGTGATTTCTGGAATGCATCTTCTAAAGTTCATGGACAGTTGAGTCTTGTTTGAATCTAAACAGCTTCACCATATATGCAATTTATAAATTGTCTCATTTCAATTCTGCTTATTGTTTCTCTATTGCAATCTGCAACTTTTCAATGTCAATCATGAATTTAGCTAGAGTCTCCATTAAACTCGCGTTCTATCTCGTAGCTATGTATGGTTTAAATCCCTTCGACTTCCGTTATAAAATCATTAAAGTTTAATTTGTCGTCCTAGAGCACGTTTCTTGAAGTTTCTGTTGATGGTATTTTCTTGATGTTGTTCTTGCTGTACTTTAATTTCATGCCGTATTGCGCATTCATTGTGTATACCATCTCATCTTTCTCTGTTTCCATAGTGGGCACCAATCTCGTGGCGTATATTTTCTTTGAAGTTGTTTCTTAATTTGTTTTCATAGTGTTTACTATTTCATTTTGTTGTGTTTCCATAGTGGTCATTGTCATTGTACGTTATTTTTATTGTTTGTTGTATAGAACTAAGTTGGTCTGCAAGTGCAATCTCATTCGTAGCCATTTATAGTTAAATAACGAACATTACATCACCCCTGACATCAATGTTCTGAAAACTGGGCAGTGTTCTATTTATTTAACGACTTTTCCTTATAAATAGCGTTGGCCGATCGTGGTTTACGAAAAGGCAATGTTTTATCACGTAGTATAATAAACATGTCAATTGCCATATAATACAAACTTAATTTTTTCAACGTAGCAATTATCAAAAATTATAACAAATTATTATATTAGTTTACAAATTCTTTCTCGTAGTCTACCTTCTTAAACAAAGCTTTACTTAATAATCAACTGTTGGCTGCAACGACGTCACTTATATAGCATAATAATAATTAATATAAACTCATTAGTATGACAAAAACCAGTTTACGGTGCTTTGTGCGTAAGACCAAATAAAATTTCTAATTCAAATTACATTATATTACTAATTTTATCTAATGACAAAAATATTGTATTGAAATAATGTCCATACGTTTTCAACTCCCAATCAACCAGTACTCGCCGTATATCCTAATTTTCCTTTGGAAATTCAAATTTTATTTTAACTGTTTTTCGGATATAAACGCGAGTGTACATTGAGATAAATCATTTTGTCTCTTGCAGAGTAAACTTGAACCACAAACTTCTTGAACGTGACGAAAATTTCTACCAATTCATTACATTTTGGTTGTGTGGAAATAGAAAATGTACGTGACTTAAATGGTTAAATTAAAGATTTTGAATGAAACTTCTAACTTCAAAGAAGTAGGCAAAGTTATGGGGGTGAGTTCGAGGGTAATAAAAATACTATAGTCGACATTGTTTATAATAAACTACATTTATATATCTTTTAACAGTAAACCCCTAAAAGAAAATTAGTATTGTGAATTATGCGATTTTCCGGCATAAAGAAAAACTATTGCTGCTATTGCTGAAATGAAAATGCCTAATTAATAAATTTACAAAACAAAATAATAAATTTCAATGAAATATACAATAATTTAAATTCATAATTGCAATTTACTAGCATCTTTGGAAATTAGAAAATTCGTTGAGATACTCATTTTGGGTGGATTTATACCCTCATTTCCTTACGCATGGAAATTTGTTAACAGCATAACATCCTGAAGAAGTCATTTAATTGAATTACAATACATTTTATTGTTTAATTAGGTTATTAATATTCGTAGTAAATATACGAGTATTCCCAACTACTAGTAAATGAAATTAAATTTCAATTCCAAACATAGCTTCTTGTATAGAGTGTGAAAATATACTAAATTGGATAAAGTCAGTGCCCGAATATATTTTCACTAACGTGAAATATAGTGATAAATTTCTTGGGTCATTAATTTAGCCTTTATCATATAAACTCACGTATTTGAGATAGTTGTTCTTGAGTTATTTTGACTCATATAGTGATTTCATTTGAGTGCATATTACCATAATAAATCGAAATCAGTTCTAGGAACGTGATATGTTTTTGGAAAAGGAATTGCTTTTATAAATTTCTATTCTATATAAAACTTTAGTAAATAATGTTGATATGTTCATATTGGGCCAGAATATATAAACTTGTTTATATACTCGTATAGTTGAAAGTTCTAGCCAGCATTGAACAAGCATGGTGTTTTGACTGTTTAAAGTTTCATATTTCAAGTTACTATGATAATGATGATAATGAAGATAGGAGATTAATTCTCTTAAATAGAATAATATCGAAAATAAGATTAATATGCGAATATGAAATTAACAAAATTCATTGCAGATATATATAGTTTGTTATCGCCGAGCATTTAATGAAGCAAGACTCTACATTGCAATATTATCGGAAGAAAAAAATGCTGTTCCCACCGTGCCCATTTTTCAGCCTCTTTATCCAGTTTTTCAAATTGCATACACAAATCCAGTTTGTCCATCGCATTGCTATTGTTAATTATATTTTTTGGTTCTAGTAATCAATTTTCGCAGCATAAGTCCTTACTTAAGTTTTACCAGACCATGGAATAACCTCCTTTATTTTTAAAAGCCTAGGTCATTAAATGTTCGCTAAGCATCGAGGACTCGATGCGTTGTTATTTCTAAAAAGGCTAATATAGGTGTTGTTACACTAGTTCTCCGGTAAGTGGGTAATTTATTTAACCTTTTCAGTAATTAGGTTGTCCCCACACTCACTCGTTGGAGACATTATCAATACCCGGAGATTTTCTATTTCTCAATGTTGTAATTGCTTGTTAAATCAGATGTTGATTAACATTATTATCTTGAACTCTGTGCATTGTTTGTCTCAGATGAAACTCTTCTTTGTTGGTATATGAATTTTGGAAACCCATGATATTCATTTCTAAATTTTCTTTACTCCACCATACAAATCACGTTCCATGTCTTTACTAAAACGGATCCAGTATCCCTTTCTAATTTTGCGTTATTTTGGTATTAATGCTCTTTCTAATGAGTTAATATACTCTGTAATCGTGGTATTTATTCTTCTGTATTTTAGGTATGTCTGCCATTTAGCTATCTGTCTTTACCAAAACGGTTCCATTATTCATTTATAATTTGTATTATTTTGGCATTAATTCTGTTTCTAATGAGTTTATATACTCTGTATTCTAGTGGGGTTTTTAGGCTTCTGTACTTTAGGTGTGCCTTCCGTTTTTCCGTTGCCAAAATCTTCACTGCTTCTGCAAATCACTGTTTTATTTTGGATTTTGTATGGATATTAACTTGCCTTCGTCCTACCACTTCATATGTTGCGTTATTAATATTTTCTTTAAATTTGGACCCAGCCTCTTCGACGTTATCTTCATCGCTAATGGAATTGTTCAACATTCAGCACATGATCCGTAACTTCTGTTTTTTATAATGTAGTCAATAGTTGACTGTTGACCTATGGCGTTATGGCAAGTGTATTTAAGCTGAATTTATGTGGGAAGAAGGTACTGTTAAGATCCAATCCGTTATCCGAGGTTAAATTCCTAGTACTTTGACCGGTATTAATTTATAGTCTGCTAAACAATCCTCTGACTTTACGACATTGGAAGTCATTTCTAGCTATCGTGAACCAATGTAAGCTATTTGTATTGCCACTCATGTTCGGCACTCTGACATTTTGGCTGTTGCTGTTAATTGCGTAACATACTCGTCATCCTATTATCATTGGACTCTGGATTTGAATGGTCACTGCTGCCACAAAGTAACCCCAGAGATCTTCCAACATGACCATTTTTTTCTGTGCCCTTTCGGTATCCCCCATATTCCACACATGGTGGCCGGTTCATTATCCTCAACCTTTGGAATTGCCCAGTTGCAATCAACTTTGTAAATGGCATGCTGTCAGTGCATACCATCTTTTGAGTATCAGGTGCACGTAACTATACAAAAACAGGTTTAATTTTTGTTTAGTATTGAAAATATCTCATGCGGACGATTACTTATATAGACTCATGGACTGTACAGAGATAGATTCGGTGCGAGCAGTTTATAGTGGAATTTATGCATCTTCCCTTGGAGAGCAATTACCTGCCCCTCTTTCACTATTTATTGGTAAATAAACATCATCATAAAGTTTTGTTTTCTTGGTACAATTATTCAAAAATTATTAAAGTAATGTTTATTTTAGTAATTTTGAAGAACTGTATCAGGAGAGCATAATTACACGTACATAGTGTTTGTTTCAAATTGAACATATCTGTAAAAAAAATACATTCCGTAGCATTTCGCTCAACCTTACAATATTTAATTTAGACTTTCTTCTTGAATTCATTTTATAGTGTACAATCACTTCTCCGTTCTCCTTCCGTTACATCGCGCTCAAGCATTGAATATTGAATGTGATCTTCCATCTTGGATTTCAGAGTCATCTACTCCAATTTACTTGGCAGTATTATTAAAAAGGTCCAGATTTAATCGTTATCGTGTTCCGAACCCATTTGTTGACATTTCTCATCTAATATTTAGACACTAATTAAATAGAACACTTCTACACGATTTCGGTAAATACTTTCAGGAGTATTCAGCTAATGGAAAGTAGGGTCTATCTATGTACTACCTCCTTGATTACCTGCTTGCAACTATCATGGTAAAAATCATTGAATACATTATCTATTAGTTCACCTAATATTTGTTAAAGTGTATTTTCCAATTGCACTGCTCTCTAACCAATTTATTTATTTGTAGTCACTCCCAAGAGTGTTAATTAAATTTGATTTAATTCATATCCCGAAATTGAGAGAGTTATCATAGGATTAGATTACATGTGATCAACAAATTAAAATAACCGCTTCATTATTAGTAGTAATTACAACATCAATAAATAAAATAGAAAATACGTGTCGCAGCAGGTGAATGACAACATTTAGATTAGGCTATACCAGTATGGTGTCACCAATACAAAAATTATCATATCTTGATGACTATAGAAGATACGATGGCCGACTGATGTCATTTTCGTCAACTATGGTGTCATCATGTAAAACAAAAGATGAGTAAATTATCTAGATTTGAGTTAGAGAGTCGACAAGTAAACAAACTATCTGCTTAATAATAAATTTGGTGAATTTTTGCAGAAATTATGAAATACTCAATTCAAGAAACTTAATGTTTTCATCAAAAGTGATTATCAATAATTTTGCTATATCTAATGTTTAGCTTTAGGCCTTGAGATATTTACCATATAATAAGTGACTTGCTTAATGGGAAAACTTCGAAAATCTTAGAACCGTATACAAAAGCGTCATCTTAAGTCTTTATATACCTGAACTGCCTGATATTTAAACATAAATAAACCGAAATATTACCAATTTTACATACATCCTTTGTATTTACCTCTTTCTTAAAGGGTAAATACTTCTCTAAGAAAGTCAAATTTCAGATTTTTTTAAATTATTATGAAAGAGTTCAGTTCATGTTAAATATTCGACTTTAGAAAATTCAATTCCATTATCCATGCTTGATTTCCTCAAATATTGATGAAAAATATCAAGAAAAAATAGAAAATGTATTGTTTTGTAAGGTAACATAAGGACTAAAAATTTACATTATTATAAATTGCCGTTCGGAAAAGCTATCAATCATTTTAAATGATCATTCAACTGCAAAATTTTGAAAATTATTAAGTTGAAAACTTTACAAATATGACATTAAAAGCCCACAGAAAATGCGTGATGATGAATAAATGATTGTGTCAAGTATTGAAAATTATATTTGTAAATAAGCGCAAAAAAAAAAAAAAAACAACCGAAACTAAAAGAAAATTATGAACATTTTTTATCCTTTTATTTGCTTACAGTAAAAAACTTTTCCTGACAAAAAATTCAAGTTTTTAAAGAAAATACATTCAGAAATAGAAAATTGTGGATAATATTTTTTTAATTGTAAGTCTAACCATCATTTACGAGTATACACAATTTATTAAACAACTTAAATGAGCCATCTATTGCTGCATATCCTTTCGCTCATTCCTGATTATATACTTAGTACATATATACATACAGATAGTACTTATATAAAATTATTTGCCTTTTAAGAGTATTAATTTAAATTAGAATAAAGTACTATTGATTTTCCCTATAATTCCTTCAGCATAACTAGTAGCATCTCATCTGTATCTACAAAGTTATGTATAAGGAAAGACAAATTAACAATGGGAATTACTATAGACTTGGAATTAAGATGCCAATTTTAATGAAAATTTTGAATTAAAATCTTATATATAGTAACCTATAGACTTGTGATAAGTATTCAAATAATATTAAATGAATAGCAGGAGTTTCAATAAAAGGACTAAATTTTTCAAATAGGTAAATATCCCTATTCATTGATACATTGGCATTTAAAGATATCCTCTGAATATTCTCGTTTATTTTTTTTCCTTTAGCTTTGATTAAATATTTATGTCAGACATAATATTACGATAGGATTTAATAAAGACAATGAAAATCTTCTAAGTTATTTAATTTAATTCGATTAAGGATAATTGAATAAATATTTAAATTTAATTGAAATATACGAGTATTTATGGTTTTAAAATAACAAGTAGAAAAATTGTTCGATAATTTAGTGAGCCAAAAAACTGAATTAATGAACCGAACATCAGTCATGTTGCGATAAAGAAGTTCTTATCCAATTTAGTTGTTAACAAATGAATATAATTAATATACATCACACACGTAGGATGACCTATTGATGACGCCACTAAGCTTCAAACGATACGTATCAAAGTTGTATGTCAATCTAACGTCTAATTCACAAGTTACAGTAGTTTTAGTGACGCTACTTTTGTAATTTTTAAAACAATGGAAAAATACCGTTAAAGCAATGTCATGACTTGACAAGTGTTATTCGGTCTCTGCTCCATCGAGACAAATGGTAGTCAAGTGCTTTGCTGATTTTAAACGCGGTCGCACAAACACCGATGATGTTGAACGCTCTCTGGTAGCCCAAATTCCGCAGTTTTTCCAGAAAACATAAAAAAGTGCACAAAATGGTTTTGGTCGATCGTAAATTGAAGTTGCGTGAGATAGCTGATACCATAAAGATATTAGTAAGGAGCTTGTTCACCATTTTGCTTGATCATGAGAAAGCTCTGTTCGAAATGGATACCGCGTATGCTCACAGTCGACCAAAAACAACAACGCTTCGACGATTCATTGCGCTGTTTGAAGCTATTTTAACGCAATGAAAATAATTTTTTCAAACGGAAATGTGACAATGGAAGAAACAAATCCATCACTACACTCTTGAGATGCGCACGGTAGAAAGAACCATCAATAGCGAATAATATTTGGAGGTATTGATGCGTTAGAAGGAATAAATTGTAAAAAAGCGACCTCAAATAAAGAAGACAAAAGTGCTGTTGCACCAATATAATGCACCGTGTCACAAGTCGATCGCAACAGAAATTGCATGAATTTCAATTTGAATTACTACCACTTAAACCGCATTCACCAAATCTGGCTTCCAGCGACTTAAAAAGATTGCAAAAATATTGCAACTTTCAGCAGACTTAAAAAGAATGCTACAGGCACAGCGATTTGGCTTCAATGAAGAAGTGATTCTCGAAACTGAAAGGTATTTTGAGAGCAAAGATAAATCGTACTCTTGAAAGAGACTAAGTTGAAAAATAAAGTCGAATCTTGCCTAAAAGTTGTTATTTTATTGGTCACCCTAAGAACTTATTGATGTATGTTATATCCATACTAATTTGATTTCAGGCTGCTCCGATTCAAATGTTCCACTAATTTTCACTTGAATTCCATTTTAATAGTATGAAGAAGTAAAAGTAATCTTAGAATTATTGACAGATTATTAAGTTAGATTGAGTGGAATCAACGGATAATATTAACTTTTTTACATATTGATCCGAAATAGTTGCTCTTCTTCTTCTGCTTCTTCATCCTTGTCATATTCTTTACTTCTTATTCAGAGTCAAACCTTTTGCTTCTCAGTCTATTTTTCCACAATATTAGATCTCATCTCTATTGTCAATTTCTACATTTAATCTGTTCGCATTACTACGAGTAACTGGTAATCAAGTAGATTATACACGGCCATATATCCATGAAAACCAACACTTAAATTCGCTATTTATTTCTAGTCCACACATTTCGTGACCATTCAATGTTAATCCCACTTTTAGTATAATAATAATATAGATAATTGTTAAACTTATATACTTTTTACTCCGAATGTCCATCTTACACAATTTCATCTCATGTATATGTAAGATCTGTGGCTGGTTCCCTTTGACCGGCTCACAGTTAGAAACCGTAAGTTATTGTAGATGGAACTACAGTTTTATACATTTTTACTAACATTTTTCGATCACATTAAACCCCGGACACCGAATTCCACTTGATCCAGCCGAACTCTTTAATAAAAAGAAAGAAGTAAAGCTAACAAGAAGATTAACATGAAGTTAATGACTGCCAATATTTGGGAATTTTTATGCCACTTTGATTATAACCGATAAAGTTAAGCATTTCTTATTAGAAACTATGTGCACGCCACTGAGAATTATATTACACC
>JANSTX010043662.1:0-12445 GCA_027564355.1 Penthetria funebris | reverse complement strand
AATGCCACTGGAAGAGAACATGAGAAACCATTAGATAAACAGCAGTAACCACAACACTACCAACCATTATTGGAAAACAAGCCCTAAAAATCAAATGTTGATTCAAAAAAAAGTTTTAAAAGATACACATTTCATCCATGTACCTCATGTACTCCATAAAAGTTATTTTATAACCATGTTGTTCAGCAATACCGGCACAAACAATATTCGCTGAAGATCCATACATAGTGCCATTTCCTTTGTTTAAAAACAAAAAAAAAAATCACAAAATTTTACATTCAGTCCTTTTAACCATACACTAATTTCTTACCTCCTAAACATGGTCCAAATGCAAGTGCCCATACCAACGGTTGAATTGGTAAACCAAGTGTTTCATTTTCGGCTAATGAAACGACAACCTTAACCATCATTGCCGTTACAGGTATGTTATCAACAAATGCAGAAGTTATTGCAGAAATCTAATTGAGAAATTCGGTTTAAAATTAAAAAAATTCATTTAATAATTTTCATTATTACCCATAATATAATTAAAATTGCAACCGCCAATCTTGCATCTTCACCAACATACATAATAATATTTTCAGTTTGTTTTCCAATCCAATTAATAAGTCCTAAACGTGCCAGACCTTCCATTGTGACAAACATTGCGGCAAAGAATATTAATGTTGTCCATTCTATTCTATGCATAAGTGCATCCATATCATCTCTACGAGTATATGACAATTTCCAGATCAATAAATTATATAATTTTAAATTATTTAAATAGAAAACTACTTATTAGAGATGATTAATAGTAAAATAACACCCAATAGAGCACACCATCCTAGTGATAATTTCTGTAAATGTGGTATCGATTGAATGAAAAACAATGTTATGACAAATAACAATACAATTCCAGACTTTATTAATAGTGCCTTATTTTTAATTGGATACTAAAATAAAGGAAATTATTGTTAATATGTTAAAGCTAATTAATATTGGACAAATCACTGTAGTGTATACGACCAAAATTGTTGGTAAGACTAATTAATTTTATCGAAAATAAATAAATTAAAAAATATTTGCAAACTTACACTTTTCTTTAGTTCCTCAAGCGTTGCAATATATGCTTCACTTGAAGTTGTTCCAGCTAATTCTTGCTTCTTCAATTTATGACGCAAAATTTTTACTTTCTTCAAAAGTGTCAGTCGAACTAAATCCACATCTTTTGAGTATGACATTAAAGTTGCGGCTGTACGTTCCCATATTGAAATTTCACGTCTTAATTCTTTTAATTCTTTTGGTTCTTTTAATCTTAAATCATGAATATTTCGGTATTGAATTCTTAAATGAATACCCGATTGAATCATAACTAAAATAACGCCAATTGCCATATGCATGGTGAATGTTAGAAATGAAACACCCTAAAATATTAGACTATTCAATTTTGTGTTAATAATATATTCTGTCTGGATTGAACTTACATGTTTTGCAATATAACTATTTGATGTAATGATAATATTTGGAGGATCACCAACAGGCGTTGTTGTACCACCAATATTGGCATGAACTACAATTGCCATTAATACTGGTACAGGATTTAAATGTGAAACTTCGCAAAGTCTAAGATAGTTTAATTTAAGTTTTATAAATTTAATGCGTAACATTTTTTTGTTTTTTTTTTTTATTATTATTATTATACTCGTACCTTATGGTAATTGGGGTCATTAAAAGTATAGTAGTTACATTATCCAAGAATGAAGATACCAATGCGGTAACAATACACAGACAGTGAATGAGAGGCCAAATTTTGCCATTTGTTATCTGAAAATAATAATTATTTTACAAATTATTTCTCTGACAATTGACATAAATTATGATGTGATTGTATCAAAAGTGGGTTTTTATGATAGACGTATAAAAATTTACTGACCAATTACATGTTGGTCAATCTATCATCTCTAAATCAAATGTGGAAAATAACCACAAAAATATGTGCGTGTTAGACACAATTTGTCGCTTTATGAATTAAATTTTGAATGATCTTGGAATTGTAATAATAATGGATTGGTGGAAGAAGATATTGTATGCTTCATCCGACAGCACTAAGAACGGACTAAAATAAAATTGTTTCTTGGAACAATTTTCTCTATTCCTGACCTTAAAAATATGATGCAAATTTAGAATCCATGCTATAGCATGATAATGTTGAAGTATTTTCTTTTTTAAATTTGAATAACTTAAATCATATTATTACGGGCTACTGTAAATTTTACCAGTAATGTTGCAGAATTGCTAAAAACGTAAATCTACAATAATAATATCGATATTTATAGTTAATAATTGACAAAAATATCAAGTCTTATGTCATTTTCTGGCGTATCCAATGCAGTCTGATCCATTGATCAATATATACCTTAAAAGTATATACAGCTATTCGATCAAAAACACCAGTTTCTGTTAATATAGCAATTAGAATCATCATTGAAAATAAAAGTAATAATGTTTCAATATCCATCCAATCTGCAATTTCAGTCATAGTCGGACGATCATTTAAAAGGGCTAAAATTGCTACAGTACTACAAGATGCTAAAATCGCAGCAAATGTCCTGTGAACAATCTAAAAATTAAAAAAAGAAATATTAAATTGGATAATTTTAAAATTCAGAAAAATACCAATTACCTCCCATATTATTAAAGCATATAACAGAACAAGTATAATGCCAGCAAAAATAATACCAACGTGCATATCAATTGGAGATGAATCATATCCTATTTTTAATCCCAAATCCTTCGTGGAATTTGATGAAAATTGAATTTGCAAGTAATTACCATCATCTTCCATTATTTCATTAAATTTATTCCCAAAATCATATAATCGCTTTCTTGTAAATGATGGTGCCATATCAAATTTGTCATTATCTAAAATTGGTATTCGCCATTGTTCTGAAATATTTCTAATACTTTCGGATGTATTTTTAGGAAATGAATTTTTTCCTAATTGTACGAAAACACTTAAATATTCCATGGTCGTATTTTCATTAGTATTCGGACGAAATGGTCCTTCTAATGATAATATCATTTGGTGTCCAATTGGCATTTCAGGTAGAATATAATCTAAAAGTATTCAATAATCATAAATTTATATAAATATTTTCAACAAATAGGTTCTCATACTTTTTATTTGACCAGCCTCAGGTATTGCTAATAGCTTAAAATGTATAATTTTTTCATATTTTCTTGCTAAAATAGCCGTACATCCTATCCAAATTAAAATTAGAAAGATAATTTTCAATTTTTTTTGCCATGTATTTGATTCAGGCGATGTATGTTCATCCTTGGCAAATTGAACTTGACCATTTTGATCAGGGTGTGGTTGAATTTGATTACTATTTAAAATTTATTATCATAATATATTTTCATATTTTATTATAATCGACTTAGAATATTATATAAAAAACTGAATTTTAAACATTTAAGTATAATTTACTATTCAATTAATACCAAATAGCATCAAATATTTGATGTTCTCCTTGATCATTTGTTATTCTTATTGTAATAAATTGAGATTGATCATCGGATTCACATTCAACGTCCTCTGGTACAACATCAACATCATCATTATCATCAGGTTCATCACCTAAATTAAATGGCAATGATTTTATAAAAAAAACTAATTTTATTTTTTTTTTTTTTTCAAATTCAAAAGTAAAATCCAACAATTTTAATTCTGTTTATATTATTCGCTTAATCGTAGACAGTTACTAAATATATTGTTAATACCCGAAGGACCTAGATCTTGTTAGCATTGTATATTCGTCTAATAAATGTTGGTGAAACGACATGATAACTGAACACCGTCATTCCATGTTTTATATAATCATTAGAATTTCTATATAAGAAACGAAATCATATAGATCGTTTCGCTTATTTCTGGATTTCTGGTGTAATTAGATCGAACAAAAATCAACATTATTTGTACTTGTGCCGCAATAACAAATTAGCTGCTTTAATATAGCGGAGCAAGTTTCGTCAAATATTCATCTAATTTTGTTGTACAATTTGGTGAATAGGTCAATATTTGGCAATAAATTACAATGATTGCGATGAACATGATCAGATTAATTTTATTGACACTAATGTTGTGTATGATGGGTTGACTAATGGATTGACCGACACAACTTCATTAGCTAATAATGACAGGAATTCATATTCGTCATCGAGTTATTGGCCCCAATCTCTCGGGGAGATAAAAGGTGATTGTATGTAAGCATTTTATCATTTTATTTCCAGAATCAGACTATAGTAATATGTCAGTGTTTTTTTTTTTTTAATGAATCCAAATTGCATTATAGATTTATGCTTTCTATGTATAATACTTGTTTAATATAAAACCTTTAGTATATCATGATGTATGTTTCATAATCATATACTATATATCTTAAGTGTTTTCCAATAATCATCATCATTTATGAACTTCTTGATTGCACACCCACATATAATACAGACTAATATTAACTTAAAATACAAAACTTATCTACTCGTTCTTATTTATCATTTATTTTTATTTTTTGTTTGAAACTGTTCCACTCTGTGTATACTTACCATGTAATCGACTATTTTCCAATTGAAAGGATGCCAAACTTGGGTCATGGCGAATATTTGATGGTAAACCACGCCATACCTGAAGTGATCCTTCGGTCACATCACTAGGAGAAATTAAATTGAATATTGATTTTCTACGATTAGTTTTTGGTATTTCCTTTGTCTTTGATTTGTTTTTCTTTCTTGATAATTTTAAACATTCCATAGTTTTAATTTTAATTATCAATTAAACCATAAACTCATAAGGAAATTAATTTAACAAATTTAATTTTTTTTTCAGTAAAAACTATTACGCACATTGCATTTCTGTAATTATTGAACTACTATTCGATTTTCACGAAGAAACGGGAAAGAAAATCCAAATTTTCTTAATAACTGAATGATCATTTTTCTGGAATTATGCCAATGTTTGTGTTATGTTATTTTTGGTTTTAAGTAATTAATTTAGTTTAAGATGAAATATATATTGTTGATGGTTAAACAAACTATACCCGACTATTAATTTTCTTTAAATATTTTTTTTTTTTTTTGTAAATAACTAACTCTACGATATGATCAAGTGTTGAAATGACTATTAGTGATACAAAATTACTCCAACATTTTTTACTACAAGACAATGTAATAGTAAATTATCACTAAATCACTAAGAATTGTATATAAAATATCAAATCGTCATGAGATTATAATTCATATGAGTTCGCGGTCGATGTAACTAATACAAATATACGATTTAATAAACTATAATTTGATTGTAATCAAGTTAAAAGAGATCAACGACAGCAATATATTAAATTAAACTATTTTTTATTTTTAAATAAAATAAAAATTAAGTCCACGATTTTGAATTTCATATGATGATCACCGGCTTATTATAATTCGATATAATATTTTCTATCACATGTTTCATCTAAATACACTGTAGAAAACTCAAAAGAGTTGGACACGTTTATCAAAGTCATTACAGGTACACATAATATGTAGCCTTCTTGTTACTATTCCGATTATTATATTGGCAACTGAAGTTTCTATTAAACTATTACTGTATGTTATATGATTATTTTTGGCTTACTATTCAGGTGATCAGCTTAGCAAATACTTCTCGATTATTTGTAATTTAATTTTGTGTTAGTTTTTTTTTTTACTGAGGAGCAGCCGACATCAGCAAAATTGCAAAGTTTAAAATTAATTAAAAACTAAAGGCTCCAGAATATATTCAATAAACAAATATTGAATTTATTATGAGTACAATCACAAAGCAGTTATATGAGAACAGATTACAATTTAAAATCTTGAGCAATACCATCAACGATGAAGATAACGTCGAAGAGGCATGGTGCAAGTTAAAAGAAAATATTATTAACGCAACATATGAAGCGGTTGGTCGACAGGCAAGCTCATCCATCCATGCAAAGCACAACATTGGTTTATAGGAGGAGTGAAGATTTTGGCAACGGTAAAATGGCAGACATACTTAAAATATAGAAGCCTAAAAACCCCAGTAGAATACGGAATATATAAACTCATTAGAAACAGAATTAATGACAAAATAACACAAATTAGAAAGGCATGCTAGAACCGTTTCAGTAAAGACATGGAACGTGATTTGTATGGTGGACAAAAAAAAAACAGTCGGAACATTCTCAAAAATAGAAAGAAGCCTGTAAATGAATATACCCAAAATACATCAGTATCTGCTGAAGCATGGATTAGGTATTTAAATAATTTATTTACCAACACAGAAGAGTTTCATCTGAAACATACGAGGCACAGAATTCAAGATAATAACTTTTATGTTAATCAGGTGATTGCACAAGCAATTAAAACATTGAAAAATAGAAAATCTCCCGATATTGATGATATCTCAAGCGAGTGTCTGAAATATTCCAAGTAACATTTGTATGAACATTAATTGCAACCTTCTTTCTATCTTATAATACATTATCAGATTCCGGACATATCCAAATAATAATTGTTCGTTTCTATAAATTAATTCCAAACTTATAAATATTTCATTAGAAAATGTTAGATTCATTTAGACACGTCACCGTTGACATGCCTACCTTTTGCCAATAAATTTAAGTGCAATGTAACAATTAATCTATATGACGATTAATATTCATTATGTCTAAGGAATAGCTTACGACAGTCACATTATCCTCTTCCAAGAATTTGATTCCAAAAAGAAATCGCATTTGTTGATTATCCTAAGATATTAGTGGCATTGTAAGTTTTAAATAATGAGATTTTTATCTAGTCGCAAAGATTGTAATTTTTAATTTACTAAGGACGCACAGAAATGTAATGACAAATGATTATTCCTGAAATAATTGTCTCGTAGTTATTCCGATATATTAACAAAAAAATTTATATTTAAAATAAAAACATTAATTTATTATAACAATTTGTTTAAATGAGAGCCCACATTATAAGTGATTTACAATTTTAAAATATATTTGCAATCGCCAAAATGATTTAATTACTGTTTCAATTTTGGTATTAAATAAGAAATCAATTCTCCAAAATGTTGTCGGAAATTTTGGCACACTATCTGGTAAATTAAACATCAAATTGTTATTCAACGTTAAATTTTCAAAATAAATTGTACCCTAAAAATAATTTTTAAATTAAAAAATCCTATACACATTTACAATTGAAAAATATTTTTAAAATCACACCATAAATGGACATGGATGATTAAAATTTGCATTTATTGGCATATATTTGAAAAATTGCTCAAAAATGGCTATGATTCCCGAAACACCAATAAAACTGCATAAATCCTCATTTATTGCAACTGACGAAATTTGTCTATATTTTTTCAATTTATAAAACGATGATATTTGAATCTGCAATGATAAAAAAAAAATGCCATTTTTTCACTTTGTGTTATTTGTTTATGCCACTTTTCCTTCTGAAAAGCGTTTGTGGCAAATATTTGACGCAATGGCCTACTAATTTATTTCAGAGAATGTTTAGAAATTTTATAAAAACATTTTTTTTTGCTCAATCTAATAAACATAGACATAGCACAATTGTTTTGGTCAAAGTTTATGTTCTGTAATAGTTTTATTTCAATTGTTATATTAGAATCTATACCCTGTCAGCATAAATATATAGCCAATTCATGATGATAATTCAGATAATCGGCAGTTAAAGCCACAATGTAAACAGTAAAATTTAAATAATTACAATAAGAGCAAATCAATTAATTCTAAGACAATTCCAATTACATTTTTTAAAATTTTAAATTAAAATCACCTTTCGGCAGAATCTCTCCCACTATATAATACGTTCACACGTAGTCTATGGGTGAGTTTTCTGTTCATATTTAGAATTTTAAATTGAAATCACCATTCGGCAGAATCTCTCCCACTATATAACACGTTCACACGTAGTCTATGGGTGAGTTTTCTGTTCATATTTAGAATTTTAAATTAAAATCACCATTTGGCAGAATCTCTCCCACTATATAATACGTTCACACGTAATCTATTGGTGAGTTTTCTGTTCTTATTTAAAATTTTAAATTGAAATCACCATTCGGCAGAATCTCTCCCACTATATAATACGTTCACACGTAGTCTATGGGTGAATTTTCTGTTCATATTTAAAATTTTAAATTGAAATCACCATTCGGCAGAATCTCTCCCACTATATAATACGTTCACACGTAGTCTCTAGGTGAGTTTTCTGTTCTTATTTAAAATTTTAAATTAAAATCACCATTCGGCAGAATATTCCACACTATATAATACGTTCACAAGTAGTCTATGGGTGAATTTTCTGTTCATATTTAAAATTTTAAATTGAAATCACAATTCGGCAGAATCTCTCCCAGTATATAATACGTTCACACTTTTATGGTTGAGCTCTCTGTTGATATATTCATAATATGAATTGACGTTTATTTTATCATTAATATATTTATCATGTTTCACTAGTTCAAATTTTGCAGATATGCTCGACACCACTTCAGTGTTCAATCTAGTCAGAATTTTGAATTGCTTCAAGATCTCTTTAGACAATCTTTGATAATATCTTGAGTACAACATTCTTGACTTAAAATTTTAAATTAAAATCACCATTTGGCAGAATCTCTCCCACTATATAATACGTTCACAAGTAGTCTATGGGTGAATTTTCTGTTCATATTTAAAATTTTAAATTGAATCACCATTTGGCAGAATCGCCTATAAAGTGCTGCCAGTACTGTACCCGTTTTGCTTAAATGCTCACTCTGTGCAGTTCCCTTCTGCTGTAGAAGAAAACCGAAACGATTAAGTAATCGCAAAAATTACCAGTTTATGTATTTAATAAACATCATTCACATTGCAGAAATGAAAAGAAAGATGCTTATCAACTCTGACGCATTACCTTATGCCAACACAAATCTTGTTTAAACCTTTAAGCAAAACAATATTAGATACATAATTTCCGGTGATGGAATCAAATGTTCAAATTGACCTGTGATTAGTTACATGCACATTATTTAAAAATTAACATCTCCCCATATCCCCCAATGTACTGATTAAGATGATGATGATGAAGATGGCGAAATATTTCATTTAGAAGTCACATTTTTTAAAAAAAAACATACATACGTTAATCCAATCAATTTCTGTTGTTAAAGTAAGTGACACTGACCACAATTGATTATTGAAATTATGATTTCTTAATGAACACGAAAAATTTGATACAATTGATGAGTGCAATTTGGAACATGAAACTCTTTCCCCCGTTATAATATAATTTTCCTATTAATTTGATAATTTGAATTTTAAAAATAATTTATATTTTTATAGCAAGACATTACGTGACAATCAATCATTGAAAGGAGCATCAACCAAACAATAAAAATCGTTATTGAAATTAACTTAAACATTTAGTGACAATTTTTAAATGATTGATGAACAAGCTGATGTACGCACTTGTATTTTGAATTATATTAACTAATTCAAAGTTTTCCAAAATTTCTAACAATACCATAATCCCATTGGACCGTGAATTAATAGTGTATTTTTAAAAAAAAAAACAACATTATTATTTTTCATTTTATTTGTGTAATTAAGGAAATCGTACAGGCAATTACCGGGTATCTTGTAATCAGTTTTCGATGGACACATTTTACATTGTTCAGTTGCCATATCATTCAGGCCACGGCACCTATTTACAATGAATTGCTTATATTATTGTTTATTGTTACCACTATCTATATACATATATATACCTCTAAAATTGATAGACCAAATTAAAACTGATGATGGGATTTTATTGACAACAAATTAATGATCTTGATTTCGATAAAAGTTAGATCGTGTAAACGGGGACATATACGTACGAATTAATTTTAAAATCAAATGACTTTATCAAGTGAACGTATGATGATGTTTACTTCTGGTAAAAGAGTATCGAAATTTAAAGTGAAATATTAAAGTATGGGAGAAATATTCATGTAGTTTGTATCGATAAACTATGTAAAATGAATCCTGAAGCTTCAAATATTTTCTATAACTTACATCTTACTGAGCTTGTTTCTCCAAATAATGTCACGAAGGCATTCAGATATTGATGCAGCCATGTTGGTTTGATAGCGAACTTCTGCAGTAACATTACATGTTTCTGCACCCAAGTAACATAAGCTCATGACTTGCTCTTTTGGTATGCTATCTACCACTATAGTTTGCAATAAGATTCTTTGAGAACAGAATCGTACGCATAACAAATAATATTGAACAGTTGTTTTTCCATTCTATAACCAATTACAGTAGAATTAATTTTCAGTATGATTTTGTTCATAACCATATTGTACAATGTTGAACGCAAACTGAAGGATTTCAATTGATTGTCAGTTATTTATTTACGCTCTTTTTACTTCTTCAATGTACATTTTGTTTGATGACTTTTATATATATAATAATATCATATGATGAATCATAGATGCACGTAACATCAAATGTAAACTCAATAAATATAATTGAAATTTCTCAACTGGAAAATATGAAATCATTTGAATATTCCAATAGAGTGGTGCATAAATCCCCAGCTACCTTGTTTGTTGTTTTCAAACAGTCACCAAAAACGACATTACCACCACCTTTTTAGCCTCGATCACACGCCATTACTGACATATACCGTGATCGAGTTAACGGTGACACTGCGTGGTGGTAATGTTTGGTTGAGTAATCTCGATGATAGTCGGACACTCCATTCGTCATCGCTGAGATACACAGTTGATATTGACGATGATTTTGATGAACATTATTTAACAATAGAAAAACATTTTAGGATATTGTCCATAGTTTTAATGATTGTCAACGGCGACAATTGTTAACATTTTTTACTTCTTGTTGAAAGTACAATAAATTGTCAAATGAAAAATTAAAATATATTTTACCATGACTGTCATATTATAATACAACTGGACCGTGGGAGAGTGATGTTGGTTAGATTTGCTTATGATATACGTAAAGAATTGGATATCAATGTTTAGATTATCGACTGAAGACATTTTATGGTTTAAAATCATTTGTATTCATTTAAATTATATCAACGATTGAGTTTTACTTCTTAATTTAATTTATAATAAGTATTCACTTAATGAACAGTGTTTGTATCAGGGTAGATTATTATTTGTAGTAATAATTGAAAAACCAAAAAATCAGGTGTTTTATTTAAGCGTAACCATCGATCTTCACCTTGTTTTATATTTTTTCATCAAATGATCGTCCATTAATGCTTTTCCTCTAAATAATGAAGAACATACAGGACTACAAAGTACACAATCAATCAAATGTTCCGTAGTTACCATTGATCCATACCCATGGTCTATTACCAATTGGATGAATTCTTTCACAAACGGCTCCTAAATTAAAATTCTTTTTCATTAAATCAATTATCAATGTAACTGCATTTGGTTTGAAAATCAGTATAATCATAAAGTGTTAATAAATACGTATTTTCTGCAACAATATCTTTACGATCCAACCGATATTGATTATTCCATTAAATGTCCCTTGTACATTACTTGAGACACACGTTTTCTATGCCAAATTTAATTCTTATCCTTAAGATGGGCAATCTTTGTAGAAATTACAATCATTTTATTTCTGCATTTTTATACGTACTACGTGTATATCAAATTAACAAACAGAACATTTACTAATTAGAAATTAGAATAGAGATTCATTGAAACAATTGATTGAAATAAAGAACTAAACTAAGTATTGTTATGTTCTATACAAGCGGTCAACGTTTGAATACGAAATTGAGGATCCAACACTATACATTCATTACCAATTAAACAAAAATGCATACTTTCATTTAATCACTTTTTCCGTGTTTCCAATTTCAGTTATACATTATTAAAATTGTTTTATCATCGGTCACTTTTTTTTTATCACCTTTGTCTATTCTATGCCATCGATTGATCAATTAATAAACCACTATACATTGGACTAACAAATAATTTTTCAATTGTTGTTAAACGTTCACATTTTGGTGTCCAAATATCTAATGTTATCCATGTTTGAGATAATAATCATAACAATCAAACTCATGCAATTTCTCTGGCTGCAAAATCACATAAAAGAAACACTTTTGGTTTGGACTTTCAAAAACATTCAATGTTTGTTTACAATATTTGACAAATGTCAACAAAAAAAAAAATGAGAAATAAATACGCATACATAAATGACATTCAATATAAGAAAAAAGTATATTTAATGGCGAATAGAGTTCGTTTTATTATTTATAAATTGGCCACTTTTATTATTTAAAAGTAACCGCAAAAAAAATTAACTTTGAAATATTTGAATGTTAGAATCATTATATTTAAAATAATAAAAGTGGCCAATTTATGAAT
>JANSTX010043651.1:0-12445 GCA_027564355.1 Penthetria funebris | reverse complement strand
AACCATTTAAAAAATAGAAATTAAAAACTAAATAAATCACTACTAATATTATAATAATATATCTGAGAATCAAACCGAAAATCAATATAAATTTTAAAATAGCCAGGAATTTCAGTCATAAAAATAGTTATACATTAAAATTAAATATAAAAATTAACCGTAAAAATGTTTGCCATAATTTAAATTAAATGCCGAATATATAATTTGTAATTTATTGATATGATTAGAGAAAATGCACAACGTTTACACATCACATCTAAACATTTTCTAAATAATTTTTTTATTTATGATTATGTGGAATACTTGAATATAATTTTAACTAATGCAAATTATTACTTTTAAATTATCTAGAAAATATATACAAAGGATGACAATGTTAAACAGTAAAACCAAAGATTTATAATCAATTAAAATTTTATATGTCCTGTATATGTGCCTCATATGTAAAAATAAGGAAATATTAACGAAGATGTTATACTTTGTCACAAATATAAAGGGTTCATATAAAATCATACAATAATTGGTGATAATTCTTGATAAAAAATTATTCTAATTTGTGGTGTGCGAAAATAACATAATTGAATGCAAGTATTTAATCATAACTTTAAATTGAAATAATTAAAATTAATGTACTTTTTTAAAAAAAAAAAAAAATGCTCGAAAATAGAATAAAGGATCTTTATGATAATATATTTGCAGAAGAAAAATTTCAATTGGATTATAGTGGGTACCGGAATATCAGTGATCGAAAACAAAAAAAAAAAAGAAATCTCGAAATATTGAAATTATCAAATAGCACATTATTTTTGTCAAATGATTCGTAATTTTACTATTAAATATAAATAATTAAAAATAATCACATCGAACAGTACGAATTTATAATCCTATTTGAAAGACAAAATAGAAAATTTAAAAATAAAAAACCTATTTTTCTTTAATAATTTCTTAATTGTTTTTTGTGTGCAATTGTTTTTTTTTGTTGTTTTTCATTATTATTTTCTAGTCCTAAAATGTGATATACTCTTAAAAATTTATGTATTTAAAACCTCATTTCATATTAAAATTACTATTTGTAATTCATAATTTCATTCATCATTCATTACATTAATATTTTATAGTATCTAGATAACAGATTTATATGAAAGATACACTATGACATAGACACAAAAATATCCTGTTTAATAGAGTAGCCTATATTAGCCGCTATAAGCAATTCAATCATTCATCGTCATCTCGACTTTTACTATACGCTGGACCATAGGGTATTAACGAACTGGCCAGCTGTTGAAATCCCGAACTGGCCAGCTGAAATCACTTCATTCTATTTTCTATTAACCTGCTGATTTCAGTGAAATGCATAGTTTGCAATATTATTGATCAGTAGCCTCAGTGTATGGAAAATCCAATTTTATTTTCATTGGGATTGACAATTTTCTTCATCGCCTTCCAGATCTGCCAGTATCCACAAATTTTCGTTTGGATATTTGATTGCAAAATTTTTATTATATGCCTGATGCACGTATTGACAGAAATCTGAATTTGTGACACGATGTTATTTGTCACCTACCATAAATTTTGCAGCCATACCAATAGTACCGATAAAGCAATTAGTTTTAAAAATGTGCAATTTTAGATTTTTCTGAAATTTATGATCAGCAGCGGCCAGACTCGAAACATTTGTCATTATCCAGAACTTTACATCTATTTCAGCACCACCATCGATTGTCAAAATTTCGTGTTTCTAAACATTCACCTTAAGACCGACTTGTGTGCAGTATTTCACAAGTTATTGTAATTTCACAGTCATTCAGCCTGCGATAGCAAACAAATGTAAGCCTATCTAAAACCATGCAGTTCAGACTTTACGTTGATCATAACCCAGTTCAAGGGCGAGCATGGAACAATAGTGGTGATAGTATATACATCACGATTTTACACCAGAATCTACATTAAAAATTCTCGCACATATACTCAAGTTACCCTACGTAAAAACTATACGATTTGTTCCAAATTAAAATTATCCACTTTTAATATTTTCACATAAAAATTGTTATGTTACTGATAAAGTTTTTTTTTTTTTTTTTTTATAAACTGTAGTTAGAAACAATTCATTTAAAAATCCTTCCTAAATTATAAATCCTTATATATCCTTTCTTCTTACCTTACATTTCCTAATTGTATATTTTAAAGATACATAATATAAGTAATATTATATTTAATAATATAAAGAATGTCTTCAAGAATTAATTACTAACGAAAAAGTGTTTAATATTTATTAATTATACAGATAAAAATTAATAAAAAGAATAAAAAAAAAAAAAAAAAAAGAAAACAATTAATTATACATGTAAAAAGAATCATATTGTTGTAATAAATATTTAAAAATAAAAAAAAAAATGATTACAAAAAAAAAACAGACAAGAGAAATTATAGAAAATATAGTGGAATTCAAGAATAGAAATCTGGTTTCATATATTCTTCTGAAAAGTCTTGCAAAAAATAAATCGGTTCATTTGACACTATTGTCTTTATTTGGTGACGAATGGGGTGTGACCGATTATCAGTGAGGTTGCACAACGCCTGATATCAAATTCAATTTTTTATTTTTCTTTTAGATTGATACTAGAAATAGACCAGTGGTCTTACAGTAATATACGTATGTGATCTTATTTATGTGATCTGATGATAAAACGTATGTGATTTGACGGTAATAAGTTATGAAAACATTTTGAATGGATTATTTGCATTTACAGATCAAGATTGTTATTCAGATGGTTGAAATATTTTATGATGTCGATTCGTTCTATTACACAAAAATCAACACTCGACTATATGTATAGTGTGTAGGTACGTACAACTGTTATGTAATTATATAATTATGATAAACATTCATAAAAATAATATAATTTATTTATTATTCTGTAAGTGCATACGGCATTCTACAAAACATTAATCAGTGATTAGTAATCAGAACATACACACGAGTATAAAGTATGGTTGCTTTCGCAATTTAAATTACATCCGATTTCTGTTATCAATTAATAATCAAATACATTGAATATTCCTAAGAAAATCGCAATTAATTATTTAATAATTTAAAGTATCATTTAATTTTATCAATTATTGATAAATTACTCGTATGTAAATAGCTCTATAAGTTTTAATAATTAATGATAACATAAATTGAAGATATACCTTGAGATATATAAGCATATAAATTAAAAATTTCATTATTAATTTTAAAATGTTCATTAAATAATTGAATTCAGTTGTAAATATACAATGAAATTACAAACTTTAACTATAATTTCTATTTTAATAAAACATTCTCTTTCAATTCAAAGTGAATTTCTTAAGATAAATTGTAATAGTGAAAATTGTAAAAGTCCAGATTGTCAATGTTCAAGTATTGATATACCCGGAAATTTATCATTTAATGATACACCACAATTTGTTCTGTTAACATTTGATGATGCTATCACAATAAGTAATATTAACTATTACATTGAGGCTCTATCAAATCGAACAAATCCAGATGGTTGTCCAGTGGCATCAACATTTTTCATTTCACATGAGTACACAGATTATAGTTACGTAAGTTTCAAAATATAAATATTGTAAACATTTTATGATGCTAACAAGTTATTCTACACTACTTGTTCCACACATATGCATAATAAAAGGAAATCAGGTATCAAACGTACTATGACGAATTAGCCAGGCATGATCAGGCCCTTGACATATCACTGGCGGAGTTGGTATCTTCACCACTAAGTTCGGTAAACAATGTATTTATTATGCATGGTACACAAATGTAGTGGCCAGTTGCTATCATCGAGGTTATTGTTGAACAAATATTTACCTCCATGCGGTATCACACCGGTAAGTCGATCCCGATATATGTCAGTAGTGGTGTGTGATCAAATTAAATAAAAAAAAAAATTGTGTTAATGTCATCTCTCACCAATAAACAACAATAATCACGTTGGAAATCTTTCTTAAACATATATTCAGTGCTTGCAATAGATAAAATGCATGTAATCCCAACCTAAATTATCATGATGTTTGATGAAATTTCAGACAAAAATTGTGAATATTTTTGACTCATCGCCTGACTAATCTCGTAGGTGACTCCGCATTCGTTCACCAATTTTTTGTTCATCTATCAACCAATTGGAAACAATAATTGTTATTTATATAGCCAACTAAATATGTTGCTATTATTCCAATCTGATTTAAAATTTGGAAGTTGCTCTTTTATTGCTTACATTTATTTTCCGTTTTAACTTTAAGAAATAAAGTGATACATGACACGGTGCACCTGATGGTAGTTAATTGAATTTTAATAATAAATAGACATTTTGGTACTATTCATTTGCAGATGCTGCAGTAAACAGTGAACATTCTGTAGCGAAATTGAATTAGATATGGTTTATTTATGTGCTAACGTAAAAAAAGTTAAATATTTCTTGTTTTTATTGACAATTTTTCAATGATGCTTGATGAAGATGAATTTAACATAAATTAATGTTTGAAGATAGATTGAAAATAGATAATTCCACGGTGGAAAGAATGAAAGCAAAAAAAAGAAAAATAAAGAAAAAAGAGAAAGTGGTGATTTGGTCATACGTAGGCCTCCAATAATAGACAGATAGATAGTGACTGATGTAAAATACTGGAATTATGCTAAAGTAATCCAGTCTTGTTCAATATGAAATAAATTCATTTGGTGTTTTACTAGTATACTATGGTTGACCGATTCATCAAATATGATCGGTCTGTTGTCATCACTTCAAAGGATAGAATTTCTGGCGGGCCTATTATTTTGTCTAAAAAATTTATAGCCCTTCTAACCCACTATTGAAAATCGATATTTACATTCTTTTTTTACATTTCCATTACTGACTCATTAATCTAATATTAATTACAGGTACATTTTTTATATAATCAAGGTCATGAAATTGCATTACATTCAATAACCCATAATGCTTCTACAGAATATTGGCGTACATCATCTGTTGAACAATTAACCAAAGAATTTTCTGGTGAACGAGAACTTATTTCAACATTTGCACAAATTCCATTTGAATCCCTAAGTGGTATACGTTTACCATTTTTACAAATGTCCGGTAATGCCAGTTTTGAAATGCTTAATAAAGAAAATTTTCTTTATGATTGCTCTTGGCCAACTCGTTTATATACAAATCCTGGACTATGGCCATATACATTGGATAGAAAATCAATACAAGATTGTGTTATTGGGCCATGTCCTAACAATGGCTGGAATGGAACATGGGTTATTCCGATGTTAACATGGGATGATAATAGAGGTTTTCCCTGTGCTATGGTTGATACATGTGGTGATATGTAATAAGTTTTTCGTATTTTCAAAAATATAATACTATACAATAAGCTAAATATTTAAATTTTCAAAATTAGGTCAGATAATGTTGATGAATTATTAAAATTTATGATAAAAAATTTTGAAAAATCATATAAATCTAATAAGGCACCATTCGGATTTTACGTACATGCTGCCTGGTTTGATATTAATATAAATCATTTTAAGGCTTATATTAAATTTATTGAGTATTTACAAAATTTAGAAGATGTTTATATTGTAAGTCATGATACTCGTATATTTATTTTATTTTTTTTTTTTAAAACATTTATTATCTTTAACTAGATTGCAGCAACAAATGTTATAAATTGGGTTAAACATCCAGTAACACTATCGTCAATGAAAGAATCTCATTGGTCAAACTGTAGAAAACCAGTGATATCAAATTGTAATAAAAAAACATGCAGACTGCAAAAGGGTTTCGAAGAACGATATATGACAATATGCGCGTCACAATGTCCTAATCAATATCCTTGGATAGATAATCCATTAGGAGTATAAAAATGAAATTAATAAAAATAATTTGTAAATGTCAACCCAATTAAAGTATAATTGAAAATTTCCAATAGGTTGTCAATTATATTCAGTTCGTGTTTGAATAATAAAATTATTTTTTTGGTTTAATACATTTTATATTCAATCTGTCTCATTGAGACATTCAGCTCTTTCAGATGGTTGGGTAATCGTTGTTCGTAATTTGTGCTGAATCTGGAGAATTACGACACATCAACCAGTACATTGTGCTAAGTCTTATACCGAACTGTTTTCGTTTTGTTCCATGTATTCATGGGGTGACAAACATATAATTCTAAATGTCAACTCAACCAAAGTATAATTGACAATTTCCAATTGGTTGTCAATTATATTCAATTCGTATATGGATAATAAAATTCATTGATGTATAAATTTTCACCAACCTAATATATTTTAACATCGATCTAGTGTCACTGACAGGTTGAACACATAGTCGTCGAGTTTAAGATAATCCTGCGTGAGATGAAGATGAGTCAAGCACCCTCACACAGTATATTAGTTGACCACTTTTAATTTGTAATCAAAAAAGAAAATATAGTTCTGAAAAAAATATAGTTGAGATAAATTATGATATAGAAAATCTGTAAACTGGTAAATTTACTTTAAGATTAAAATACATTCCGAGATTAGTTACCTCTTTGCGATACCATCATACATGTTATGTCATCGTGGTACCAATTTTAATATCTTGATTGTAGACTTGGTGTATAAACATATCACCAAATAATAAGGTAGATTTACGTATACCGATTTATTCAAATATTCAACTGAATCAAAGGGCAATCAATGGAAAGATGAATGCTTGGCATCAGCCTATGGGATCACAAAACTTACGAATGGATTCGTCAACATGTGAATAGTGGTATCAATTAATACCTTGGTGGTAGACTTGGTAGATTTAGTTAGGTAGATTTAGTTATACCGAATTATTTAAATATTTAAGTGAATCAAAGGGTAATCAATGGAAAAATGTATACTTGGCATCAGTCTATGGGATCACAAAACTTACGATTGGATTCGTCAACAAATAAGGGGTTTGTCGATATGATAATGTGCATGTGTAAGTTGAAATGAAGTTGGGCAAGAATGGAGAGACCACGTCAAGGAATTAGGAGTGTGGGTAGGCCTGGCTCCCGATGAACTGATGATATAATGAAAATTAACTGAATAGTAGATATAATTTATGAAGACTGGCACAACAGAAGACGATTACCAGCACTGTAAACCGAAGAGAGTGAAATTGAATTGGCCATACACGGAGGTCAACAGTGTAGATGTATATTGTAAAATACCCACATTACTGGAACCCTCAGGATAATATAAGACCGTGCGCGGTATCGTACATTGACGATAATTGCATTTTGATGGAAACCAATTCTAACTTAACAATTTATTTACATCAATAAATAACCAAATTGGAGTACCTTTGGTTGCATCAAAATTAACTATGTTTTTAATTTTATAATTAATTATTCAATTGCATAATAATTCTCATCGGATTGTATGTGTAATTTCCTGTTCCCATATGTAATAATTCTTTTACTTAACAAACCAAATTTTTCGTCCATATGAACAATGCTTATATTATTGAACGTAACCAAAGCACATAACATCGACAAAAATTATTTATAAAATCGATATTTTGACATTTTACGTATTTCGAAACAAAAATTTATGAGGGTTAAAAATAATGTATCAACAAAAGAAAGGAAAAAAATAATTACATTCATTTCTTATTAAATAAATCTTCAAAATCCATGGAATAACTAATTAATCGATTATTATCATTAAATATATTTTTAATTAAATTATATCAATATAGTGGACGTATAAATAGGTATTTGCATTAATGGCATAAAGAAAATTATTTGCCATTAAAAGTACACAGAATAGATAGGCAGGCCATCAGAAATATATCATCAAAATAATTAATATTTTCTTCTACTGGCTGACAATAATTTGATTTGACAAAATTGATAAATTCACATAATTTAGGTAAATTCTATAATTTAAAATGTTAATTATTAAAAATTACAATTCTCAAATTATTATAATCATATTTTGTTGGGCAATGTCAACATTACCTTGTAACATATTTTTTACTATTTATTTTATTTGATATACGCATTTTATTTATTTTTTCCTTGCCTTTGTTTCACGACGAGAAAATCTCATCATAAACGAACAAGAAAAAAAAAAAAAAAAAAAAAACGTTTTGTACATCAAAAAGAAAATGTTTGATTTTATTTTTTCTGTTTTTGTTTGAAACAAAGAAAAACAGTAGTTTCGTTTTTAATATTTTCAAAATAAATTTTAAATAATTATTTATTAATTTTCAATTAAATCAATAGAATTAAAATAAAAAATTATATTATATTTAAATTTTCTTTTATTTAGGCAATAAAAGTGAATATAAGAGCGGAAATTCACTGATTAAAATCAAATAATTTTGGAACAAACGTTGATAATATAAATTCAGGGAGGTTTATACAGTGGTAACAGTACAGAAGAAAAAATGTCTTCGCCAAGTTCTGGGAAACGTCGTATGGACACAGATGTTATAAAGTTAATCGAAAGTAAACATGAAGTTACAATTTTAGGTGGTCTCAATGAATTTTGTGTGAAATTCTTTGGTCCAAGAGGAAGTAATTTTTTTTTATTTTTTATTCAATAATTTCATTTAAATTTAGTTTAGTTTTACCAGTAGTAGAGCATTTGGTATAAAAATATTGCAAACAAGCAACACAACAATAGAAGATTGGGCTAGAGTAATTGAGTGAAGAAAATAGTTTTCAAATAATACATAATTTTATGTATAACAACATGTATAATATCTTCTATAGATATTTGTCAAGTAGTTTTACATATTTATCATGTACTCTATAAAAAAAAACAATTTCAACTATTTAAGCAACTGAAAATATGTAGCATAAAAGAACCAGAATAAGAACAATTTGTGTAGTTTGTCTAATAAAAAGGACACACATTTGTTCAATCTACTTCCATCACAATTAAATAATTCTCTATTTTTACGCGAATTTGTCAAGTACTATATTGTTTGGTAATTCCATGATATTGATGATAAAATTTGTGAATGATTGAAAATATTGCATACAAAATATATTATCTGTACTTCCAAACGTTTCGTACGGCTAGAAGGATAATTATTTCATAACATGTGAATATAACAATTTGTCTTGTATTTAATTTAAAATGAAACATTTTTCTTTATTCAATAGCATTGTTAAATTTAAAGTACATGATAAATTTTAACTATAAATATTAAAAATAGATTTTGGTAAAACGGTTGACAAATGTCTATAGTGAAGAATATTTTGATATGATAAAAAAACAATCGAACAAACTGCACTAATTCGTTATCATATTTCAATGTATAGGATAAATAAAAAATACATGTGGTGATAGAATTTATTCCTATTCAAAACTAATGTACATACAGATTGTTTTACTAAATATGCGAAAAATTTATTATGCTTAAATACTCATAATCAGCATCATGACCTTTACACATATATTGGTATTACGATTAAATTAAAAGTGTCTTTAAATGCAATCCAGAAGAATTGCGAATTTACTTATGGAAATATGAAATACATTCAGTAGAGACATATCCCTCCATTTAACCACGAAAACACATTCAAGTGTATTGTGATCGAATTTAAGAAACCTAGATGTTAGCCGATCATTCTATTCTTGTCACCAAATGCTAATATAATTTATTTCCAGCACAATCGCATTTCATATTCAAAACATGAAAGAAATCATTTTTATTCAGAAGTTGATTCGATAATTTACAATTATCTCTTAATGAAACATAATCCATCTGGTTGACATTCCTATCACTCAATAACAAAGCAAAGGATTTTTTTTTTGTCTTCATCAGTTATCGTTTAATATTATATATTCAACATCACAATGTGACAATTTAATTTCTAACCTATTTCAAATTCTAATCCTTTATCAAATTTATTGAAAAAATTATTTTCACAGAAATCTTTGAATTTGTGTTTGACAGTGCTTCTGTATTTTTTTGGATTTCTGTAAATACTCATTTTATCGACTAGAGCATTAAGGTGGGTTGTGCAAGTGAACCAACATAAATAAGTGGTAATTATCCCTTGGGCATATGAAAATTTTCATTTCAACCACTGGACATTTAAAAAATAATGGACATTGAAGCTCGTTTAACACACCCGTTTTTTCTAGCTCACGTACCATAATGCAACAGTGGTCACTATGGTCACCGGACCTAAATCTAATGGACTTATTTATCCATATAGTTCATTGAATCGGATTCTTAAGGATGTATAACAAAAAAAAAAGTAGTTTTTATAGTAATTTATATAATATCGGGAGCAATAAAAGGCAATGTTTATTTTATAACATAAACTTAACATTTCGCTTTTTTATTTTAAGGGTTTGTCAGGAACTCCAGTGGTCAAATATAAAATTTGATTTAATTTGACTACTTTGTCCTTGATGAAATTTAAAAAAAAAAGTAGAAGAAAAACGTTGGTTTCATGTTATAAAAACCCATTTGTTGTTGATTTTTTGCAAATTATAATTATAAATTAGCCAGATATTCACTTTGATGTGTTTAAACTACTTCAACGTCTGTGGTTACAAGCTACTTGAATATTTCTTGTACTTAATAGTTCTGCATTCAAGTATCAATCCTCAAAATCTTATATTTTGAATTAACTTTTATCTATATTTCGACGTTTCTTCTCTATTTTTTATACTACCTATGACGCAATTTACTAAAACATCAGATGTCCAGATTGAACATTTAGAAACATCTTGACATTTTCACAAAATCTGAGATTCAATTTTATTTTATCAAATTTTAATTATTACACCAATTAATCATTTTCGTATATTTAGTAAAACATTCTGTAATATAGAAGCGATTGAAAAATAGTATCTGATAATTAAATACTTTTATATCATCATAATTAAATAATGTAAGATTGAAAACAGATAAAAATTGATAAATAATTGTCATACATTGGATTTATCATGGTAGAAAATGCAAATATAATTTTAAAAATTTTACCCACCCAGAGGTATATTTCAATATATTTGTACAATTTATCCTTTTCACAAATGGAGACGACGAATGGGTTGGCCGTGACTGTCATCGAGGTTAGTCAACCGATCTTTACGTTCACATGTGCGTTGTCAATCGGTAATTCGATTAGGCAATATATGTGTCAGTAATGTTGTGTGATCGATGCTAAAAAAGATGATGTTAAAGTTCAAATCGACAAACACAACATTAACACCATCTTTTTAGCATTCGATCACACACGAACATTACTGAACATTTATATTATGATCGAGTTATTACCGGTGAAACAGAGCGTGGAGATAAATATGGATGTTGAGTAATGTCGATGTGATAAGTCATCTGCTGCATTTGTCATTTAACAAATTATATTAAATGAATAATGTTAAATTGAAATTGTAATGTCGTCAAAGATTAAGATGATTATGAGTTTCATAAATATTCATATAAGTTTTCATTAAGTAATTACAATTTCAAGTATACAATTGACATTTAAATAAAACTATTCACATTCACAAAGTATAGTTTTCGTATTTCTCTTATTAATTTCTTCTATTTAAATAGTAAACAACTACTGTATGGTGTATGGCACCCGTAAAAATGTACTATTTAATTATCTAAAAAAAAATAATTATATATTCATTTTCACTTATACTCTTTCTTATATTATTGTTTTTAATGTTTTTTAATTTTTTTACTATTCTCTACCATGAGCTTAACACATTATAAATTGATGACAATTATTTATTAATTATTTATTTTTAAATTATTTAATAGAAAAAAAAAATTTCAAAAACAAAAAGTCTATATATGCCAATATATGAATGTTTCAATATATTAAATATATATTTTTCAGCACCATACGAAGGTGGTGTATGGAAAGTACGTGTTCATTTACCCGAACATTATCCATTTAAATCGCCAAGCATTGGTTTTATGAATAAAATATATCATCCAAATATTGATGAAGTATCTGGTACTGTTTGTTTGGATGTTATAAATCAAGCATGGACAGCTTTATATGATTTATCAAATATTTTCGAATCATTTTTACCACAATTATTAACATATCCAAATCCAGTTGATCCATTAAATGGTGATGCGGCGGCAATGTATTTACATAAACCGGAAGAATATAAAAAAAAAGTATGCGATTATGTAAAACGTTTTGCGACCGAGGATGCATTACGCGAACAGGAACAAGACAGTTCCGATAGTGAATCAAGTATGTCAGATTTTAGTGAAAATGAAGCACAAGATATGGAGTTATAACGTCAAATTATCAAAAAATGTTACCACAAAAATTTACATATAAATATTGGAAAAATAATTAAATATATATGTAATTGTATGTATATATTTCTATATATATATATTTTTTGAATTTTATAATTATATATATGGATATTCATTCATATGTA
>JANSTX010043650.1:0-29378 GCA_027564355.1 Penthetria funebris | reverse complement strand
CGGACGGACATGCTTAAATCAACTCTTTTTTCAATTATAAGCACTTCTGTGTATTTTTTTTTTTCTGAGATGTTTATTTCTTGGCGTTACATGGACGGAATCAAATATAATAGACCCTTGGAACTTCGTTCCCAGGGCCTAAAAATGTGCATCGAAAATGTATATCAAAAATTTAGAGCGTTTCCGAAAACAACTGTTCATAGAATGGCGCGTACCCAAATAAATAAAAAGATAGAAATTGTTATGAATCCAGAATTTTTTCCAATAATAAATATGGAAATTATGACAATCGGTCTTTAGTCGGAAAGGTCAGATTTAGATTTAGAGCCCTTTTTTGGAATTGACTGGACGTCAGTTTTATTCTAAGTGGAAGGAAATTTACCAGAGTTTAAGGAGACCCGCAAAATATGTATCGCAAAGGAAATAATAACGGCATCTCGCAATTACAAAGAACAATATTAATTAGATTTTGAATTGAGATACAGAATATTAGATTTAAATCATAAATTATGCCACAGAGTGATAATTCTTCGTCCAAGAGATAATCCATAAATAAATATTGTAAAATTTTTACTGTTGTTTAATCAGCATTTACAAAATTTATTAATAATAAATAATAGATGTGATTTATTATGAATATAAAAAAAAAAAAAAAAAAATTTTAAATCAATTGACGTCTTTTCACGAAAAAAAAACCGGCTAATGGGCAATAACTTGCAAATTATCTTAAAATATTTATACTGTACGAGTACATGTATGTCTTCTCTTGGAATTGATAAAATATTTTATCAATACTTTTTTGTTGTTAATTAAAATTGATTTTTTAAATACAAATTTTAAAATACAACAAATAGTGAAGAGATTGATGTTAATTTTTTGTGAAAAAGAACTTTGATATTATATTAATGAAAATAGTGAAATAGATAATTACTTGAGTCTGATGAGTAGCGATAAGTTCATGTGTTCTCTGATCACTAATAACAACAAAACCATATATGAAATATAATAATGATAGACCTAATATAACATCTTCTACTACGAAATTTGAAACACATTATAGTTTTAGCATGTTTGCGTAATATAATATTTTTAAAAAAAACTATTTTATTTAAGAACATGAAGCAATTTAATTCATTTTCAATCCTGGCAAATTTTCAAGAAATAATATATAATAATATAAAATTGCAATTATTTTGACGGAAGAATTGACGACTGGAAAAACAAAATGTTGAATATATGAGCAAGTAAATACACAAATTGAACCTAAATTAGACTTTTAATCATGTATCAGATTCACAAAGGTGCTACATACGAATGAATTGATGTCACTGTTAATATAAAATTGAAATCATCTATACTAAAATGAAGTAAAACATCAAAACTAGTAAATACGAAAATGATAAATCATTACAATAAACGAGATAAGGGCTTGTCTGAAAGTTTTTCAAAAAGTAATGGAAAACCAATTTAATTTTTAACAAATTTTTTATCAAAATAATTGCTTTTAGGATTTATACACCTTTTGCATTCATTGAAATCAATTATTCAAAACAATTATTCCATTAAAAAGTTACAAATATCAAAACATTAGTATTATATATTTCAACGGCTGCTTCAGATGATAAGTATGCCCAATATTTGCATAATGTCCAATTCACGTTTGGTCGCATGATTAAATTTCAAAGGGCACGTTATTGTACCTTTCGTCTGAAGAAACATCTTTCCAGTTTCTTGAATTTTACGCCAGTCATAGTCATTAAACACCCCACCCCCCCCCTCTCCCCCTTCAATCATTATGAGCTAATAAAAAGTTATTTTGAGTATTGAATATTAAACGGGGCATCAACTTCCTAAAAAATGACTAACATAAAATAAAATTAGCAATTGGACAGGTTAGAGTTCAATGTTTCGTGCCTTCAAATAGTCGATTATTTGAAAAGCTGTGTGAGAGTTAACAGGGCTATTGAACAGATTTCGCTAATTTATAAAATAAATTCTATGCGAAATCTTTATCTTTGCTTCCAATAAATTTTTATAAAAATACATAATATATTATTATGATGATCATGTTGACATACTTTATGATTTTTTATATAATGGTTCTTATTTATCATTAAAAAAAAACTTACTAACTTTTTATAGGGAAAACTTAAATTTCTTATAGATTAAAGTAATTTTGTTTAGAGAACTTATAGCGATAGCAAATTATAGTATATTTTTTAAATATTACAAGAAATTAATCGTACATTAAACAATATTTCAATTTAATAATGAAAATTATCAACATTATGTGCAATAATTTTATATAATGCTAAATGTTGCAAATTTATCGGAACACAGCAATGAAACCAAGTTTTAATAATTTTAAAAATATGACATTATTACCAAATGCACGAATTTATTTTAACAGTACAAATGGCAGTATGTATTGCATATTTTTAATTAAATTCAAACTGTAGATAAGTTTCAGATTTTACAACAGTCTACATATAAATAAATTTATTACTCTTATTAAGTGTGTATAAAAGAAGTCTATTTTCTGTTAATTTTGAGAATACATTTTAAATGTGCAATAAGTATCTAATAATGCAATTTGATATGCAAATTAATTTAAAATATAGTTAGGGAAGAAAAAAAAATTAGTTAAATATAAATTTTGAGAATTAACCGTAATAAATCGAATCTGGATTAAGTTTCTTTAGCATTTCATATACAAAAAAAAAAATTACTTAAATATGGTAATATTATAGTACGTGACAAACTGTTATAAATTTTGCAACAATAATCATATTGCAAACTTTAACACAGTTATGTTGGCACTAAAATATTTCAATTTAATTAATTTTGTTATGTATAAACTGTTTAATTCAGCTTAATCTTTACGCCCCAAGGGCCTATTGGGAGGTACTAACATGTTAATTTACCATTTCAATTATGTATGTAATTATTTAGTAAAATGAAAATTGAATATTATCAATTGTATGATTGATATAATTAGTTTTTACAGTTTACTGATATTTAATCAGTATAATGCAATTTAAAATTAATTTTCTGTAATATTAATTATTATTACATTAAAACTACTCGAAAATTATTAAACAGAAATAAAATCAATAGAAACAAATTTGGATATAAATTTCAATGTACTCACCACAAAACTATTCCTCCTAGTATACGGGCATATCTCCATCAGCAAAATACGCCAAACTATGTATAATAATCTGAAATAGAAATTATTATTATTAATTAAAATAAACAAAGTTAATCTTAATATTATTATAACAAGAAAAATTATATAAAATAAAATTATCAGTAAAGTCACAAAGTTTAAAAAGTGCAATTCGAGTATTATTATTTTATTCAAAAACACATGAATTGATTTGATTATAAAAACTTTTATTTGACAATGTGCATTACAAATTATTTAATTGAAATTGGTTTCAACCATAAACTGTTATAAAAATCTGTTATATTATATATATTATTGCAGAATTTAGTAGAATAATTCAATGAGCATTTAAATAAATTTTTTGTTATATAAAATTTAAATATTTGTCATTAAATATTGACTGATTGTCTGTTAAATTTTGTTAAGGTATTTTTTATTCAAACAAGTATCTTTTTCAAGGGGTTCAATGTGTATTATGATCTGCGAAATGGTAAAATGAAAGACAGTGTTATAGTTGAAATGATCTTTTAGTGATATTATAAATATCACATGTGACAAAAAAATTAAAGTAAATAGTAAAATATAGCACTTCAGATAAAGATCAATTTTTACATAAATTTCTCAACATATTAAATATTTAATTTTTTAAATTAAACATTTTTTTTTTTTTTTTTTGCCTTCAGCATCCTGGCACAATGGATGTTATCCTTGAATATGCTGGACGTGATGCAAGTTCAGCATTTACTGATATTGGCCATGGTAAAAAACATTTAACAATTTTAAATGATTATCTAATTGGTGAATTACCAAATAATGAGCGGATATATTGTAATGGATTGTTAACAATGCCTATTTTTACAGATTAAAATTATAATTTATAATTACACAATTAATGTTTTTTGTTTTTTTTATTGTAGTTTGTTACACTGTACTAACCTACTATAGCCAATATACAAAATTATTTATTATTATATAATAAAATGTAATTGCTTTTTGCTTTTTAATGATAATTTAAATTTAAGTTATTATGAATTTTGTAATTGAATTTAAAAATTATTTCAAATTTCATCCATTTAAATAAGTATTTATAATTTGTATTAATTCAATATAAATATAACAACATATTTAATTTTTACCATTTAAGAACATTTTGTTTTATATTTATAATTAACAAAAAATAAAACTTATTTATTATTAGACTTGCCATATTTTAATATACGTAATTGAAATGAGCTTATGGTTCGGCACAATATAGTTCAAGAGTTAAAAATTAATATATTTGGGTTACTCGAGGCTTGAAAATGGTGAATGATGAAATTCTCTTGTTTTCTGGAATACATAATCATTCCGATGGCAGTAGTAGTGTAGGTGGTTCAATTTTAATTATGCGTTTACTATTCGTCTCTAATGTTACACTTCAGCTAGTTTAATTTAGCTATAATCAACCTACTGTGATATTCAATGCAATGTCAGCAAGTTGAGAAACAACTGCGACATAGAATTACTACAACGAAGTGGGAACATAATGGGCACATGAACTCATATTTTGTATCAATATAAGATCATCGTTGTTTGCAGATTAATAATCTGTTATTGATATACATATATGGCAATAGATACCGTATGGCTAATAGTTATTCATTTGATACTTAAATCTATGTTTTTACAATTTATTAAATCTAAAAGAATCAAGGTATATCAAGGTTATTCATTGTATTACCATTAAGATGAATATTCATGATGTAAACCGAAGCTATATATATCCAGGAATGCATCAATGTAATTTATAAATACGTCATTTTGTGCACGAGCATTAAATGGTAGCTAATCCATGAAAAATGACTTGGTTAAACAAAAACAAAACTTTCAAAACATGTAAAATAAATATGTAAAATCATTGTGATATCATTTGGAAAAACAAACTTCAAAAGTTAAAATATGTTAACAATTATATATTTTCCAATTAAAATAAATATTAAATATAATGGCGTCAAACTGTCTCTTCTTTATTCGATATATTTTCTTCACATATTTCAGATGTCAACACTCGAATTAAACAGCAACAACTAAACTGCACAATCAATCGGTATGTAATATATACGTACCACTATCTCATATAATTATTGAACATGCGACAAAACGAGACAATAACATACTACTCCATACACAACAATAAAGTTCATTCCTATAGTTAAATATAATACTACGTTCATGTGATATCTACAGAGTAACACTATCGGCAATAGTATTATATTGAAAGTAAAATTTCTTATTCATTATTTTTCAAATGTGAATCTATTTCACACTTGACTGTGTGACATTTAATTATACAGTTCAATAAGCGTATTGAATTTTCAATGGCGGCGTTTAGTCTAATTGTGTTATTACTGCTGAAACACTTTGGCAGCATTATATATTTGGAATTTTTGTTTGGAATTTAAAAATATGAACCGTTCACAATAAATTGAGAACGTTAAAAATAAAATGTTTACAATAATAATTCTTATAAAATTAATTTGTACAGATGAATTTTATTACAGTATACCTGTGTCAACCACCTAAAGATGATGAATGGAGTGGCCACGATTATAATCGAAGTTTCTCAAACCCATTATTGGTTGGTAAATTTCAATTAAAGGTACTTGAGTTCACATTTTATATGTTCTGCAATATGCATATTGGAAACGGCCAATTTAACAAATGTTTTTTATCAATAAATTTACATATAACACATGTAGCGTATTTCTTAATCAACAACATTGCATCATTTAAATTAACAGCAGTAAAAAACAATGGATTTTCAGGATATTTGGTAAACTAGAAAAATAATTATTTTGAATAGCAAAAATATTAAATCGGATGGTTGCAGATTATAAGGTCTAACCCAGTCAATTTGATTGATGTCATCGACAACATTATGCTTAAATTTTGTTGAATTGACCTAAAATTTATAATGTTTCAAAGAAGACATATGTTCATTTACCATCAATACTTGGAAAGTTATTTAACAAAATAGATGAGATTTTTCTGTAAGCAAAATGCTTGACTAAGGGTGCTAGTCTGACAGTTGCCATTTTTAACGATTAGAAGCTATGTAAATCGAATTTTTATAAAGGGTCTGAATTTCTAACTATTGAATATAGAAACATACTAGAATTACAATATATGATGTTAATATGATCGTAACAGCTACTCATTATATATAATATATAGTTGAAGTAGATTGATCTAGAATTAAATTTATTATCCTCTATTTACATTAACAACCACATGCTATAAATTAAGTGGAAAATTTCAAATTTCAATCAAAAGGAAGTTTCTTAGATGGATCATCTTGTATGGCATTCCTTATGCTAAATGGTAAGTACAATTTCATACTCATATATGTAAACCATTACAAAAACTAAAATTACTTCCTTGTTGTTTAAAATCACTTTGGTATACATATGAGAGTATAACGTCTTATTTTAATTTTAATTATTAAAAGAAATGGTCAGTCAAACAGTATAAAAAGGGGTTAAGTAACAGTAATATATTTTTTTTTTAAATCCATGACGATATTCACATATCTTCTTCATGGTCCACATAAAATTTTAGTTAATCTGTAACGAATTGATTGACTATAATGTATATGCTTTAAAAACATTCATGATGAGTATTTTTACTTCAAAAAAACCAAAAATAATACCATGTGAGTATACAATCATCATAAATGTAATGACCTTATACCATCAGTAAAATTTCACATCATAATTAACTTTATTTATTTTAAATATAAAAATTTTGATTTATTGATTGTATTTATGATGAAACCGTAGTCGTAGGTCATTTTCATCATCATCATCATGATGCTAATCTGAAATAATGTGTAGATGCATAAATCGGTTAACAATATATGCATGTGACATCAAATCATCAATATAATATTGATCTTTTTTGCCTTAATGGCGTATATAGGTCGCAATTAAGATATAAGTTTAACGTTCACATCACATAACATCAATGTCAGTTTGCACTAGTTTCTAATATACACCAAAACATTTGTATAGTTATGGTCGGTTAAACACTTGAATAATTCGATAGAATGGTGTTTTAATCCACAATATATCTATAATTTTTTAATTATATGTTTTGTCATCAAGTCTTCACCGTGTTCCTGGTGCAAATAACAATATTTAGAGAAATAGGATATTCAAATCGATAATATGTATCCACACATTTGATTGAATGGATCTATATGACAAGGAATCCACTGGAAAAAAGCTATAATAATGGTAAATATATAGTTCTTAAGGGATTTATATTAATACGATAATCAGAACATTCTAGCCTTCTTATTAGTGATAAGTACAAATCATCAGATCTCTTTATACTATTATTTAAAAATTAAAGGGCACATAATAGAGTGGAAGTAGTAATATGTCAACCAACATATAACAAACAATAAATTAAGATTTCATCAGAATCAAAAATATGAATCAATTATAGTTATCCAATAAATCACCAGAAACGTACACACATACCAAGTGTTCAGACTTATTGATCAAATACTTTTCACCTATATTCGACAAACATCTTATTTCCATTAACACAACAAGAAGATAATGATGAAAAAATCGACAAACTCTATTCGTCGCTGGCAGCAGCGAGCAAAAGTCAAACATTAAATTATTTGATAAAATTTAATGTAACTTAAATTAGGTCACTTTACAGTCGTCAATGCGAAGCAATCAATTATACTCATGTAATAAATTTGCCAAAATATCTTTGAAACATTTCAGTTCGTCTAAAGTTATATATTGATAAAAATTAAGATTAAAGTTGTGTTTAAATGGCTATATATAGATATGATATTTATTATATTTACTGTAAAACATTTTTAAAACAAGAAATTCTAGGTCTGCAATAATCTTCAATTATATTGTTTATAAAATTATTTTTCCATAGTTTATTGCTCTTGTAATTATTATTGAAATATGAACTTTTATCTAGTGGTTATCATATTATATAATATTTTTATTATATTCATGCAAATATATCTGCGATTATATAAATAATAAATATTTATTATATAAACTATGTATTGATATTTAAAATATATATTATATAAATAGCATAACTTTATGTAATTTAAACCACATTGGATATTGCAATAAAAAATGGGAAACTCTATAATACTGAATATACGATGAGTAGATGCAATTTTTATTTGCATTACTTAGATGCAAACTATAAAATGCAACTTTGCATCGATAGAGAGAGGGTAAACAAAATTAACCAAACCATTTGCAACAGACTCATCATCTCTGTGTATTGCTCATATATATTGTATTTTAATTATATTAATTGGATTTTTATATGATGGTTAAAAGAAACATTACATTTAACTTAATGATCTATAAAAGTACTACTGTTTTCGATCATAGTTCTCAGTACCTCATGATTATTAGAAAAAATATAATATTTTTATTATTTTAAATCAATGAGTAAAATAAAACCAATAATCATTTTCCAATTTAATAAGCAAAATTTAATTCGTGTTTCAAATAAAATAAAGGAATTTTTTTATTATTTCAATAGAATGAACGATTGATCTTTTCATTATATAATGATCATGAAAAAGTTTTGACCCTGATGGCCTTAGGACGACTTCGTTAACGTTTGAATGGATAGTTCATTTATTTCGTTTCCTTTAATATATAAAAAAAAAAAATAGAAGAAATAGAAACAAGTGGTAAGATAATATTTTTAAAGTTAAGTATCGTGTGCTTGCCCTGCTTACATATATATGCATCGTTTAAATAAAATGAGTTACCATTTTTTTTATAATTTTACAATCAAAGGTCATGAATCTTTGATTTCTAAATTATTTTTGATAAATAAAATATTAGCTGCAGGTTGTATACGACGAGTATTATATTAATTTAATAATGTTATTCATTGAGGCGAAAGAATCAATTTTCCATATACAAAATCAATTTATTAAATTGACACGGTTGATTTATGTATTACTGATTTGATCCTTCACATTTTATTAAAATCAATTTGATTATTAGATATAATTTATACTCTCGTATAGGATTTTAAATTATTATGTTGTTAATATGCAATTGAATTTATTTGAATATTATACCTCTTTAAGTATATTTCTTTACTGTAGTGTTTGTAAAGATCAATTGAAAGGAAAGACAATTTATACGTTTGTAAAGATCAATTGAAAGGAAAGACAATTTACACGTTTGTAAAGATCAATTGAAAGGATAGACATTTTAACTTAAATAACACAAAGACTCACAATCTTATATCTTAAGATATAAATTTTAAATTTATCAACAAAGTAAACATCAATGTACAGGACGAATTTTATTATGGCATTTCCACCCCCTAAATTGGCTCCGACTCAAGATATATTTGAGTTACAAGTTTGTTGCAACGTCAACGTTCAACGATTAAGAATAGGATTTTTGAGAATGGTTGATTTTTTTTTAAGAATTTCATTATTCAGTTTAGCATATGACAGTTCTACCTATGAGACACCAGTAACACGATCACTGGATATATAAAATTCTCGCATACAGATTAAGATGTTGATGTATTGATAAACACTAGTATGACACGTGTATTAATTTGATGACACCACATCTGTTTTCGATTGTGCTATTATGGAGGTTGTTATTTTGTTTAAGTAATTAAACATTGGTAATTTATAAAAGTATTTCAAAGTTTACAACTGTATTTGCTATATAAATAATATATTCGATAAAATGAATAAATATTTTATTTAAAAAAAAAAATGTATTATTATCCAATACCATATGGCACTTACAAAACTATATACTCGCTTCCTTGTTTCTAAATTTATTTTAATTTAATGATGCACCCACCCTAACTATATCTATCTACATTTTCTTGGCACACGTAATGCACGAGTCCTTTTATTTAATAACAATTTTCAAATAGGGACTTTTCCTAACAAATAAAAAACACAAAAAAAATTATATTAATGATTCTTACTGTATTCAACAAGCGAAACGTATACATTAATTTCAATAATTTGTGCACAAGTGCGTAACATTTATGTGCATTTGTGGATCCATCACCACATTGCAATATATGAATTGAAAAAAAAAAAAAAGTACCTTATGAAAATTACTTGATATATGCATTCCGAAAGTAATGAATGAGGTACCATCAGTATTTTTTATTTCTGCAGTTACACAGGTAAATTGGGCAGGTGATACAATTTTGACTATATATATATATATATATATTTATTATAACATATTTTTTATAATATATAATATATTTTTTTACTATTTAGCGTCACACACTTGTTGGCGTATATCACCTATTCAATGTTGTTTATTATATGCATAAACAATATACTAACTTCTTACAACTTTGTAAAATGAGGTTTTAAATAATAAACTTAATTATTTAATATTCATAGTAGCACAATACGCGGCCCATATGTTATGCCTTTTTTAGAGTCGCGTGGATATTTATACATAAAATGCTTTCTTCAAACGATATACCCATAATTATTATTAATTTAAGAAAATTAAACGGAAGTTATAAAATACAGGTGAACTATAGTATTATAATGAGTATAATTTTGTATTGAATTTGCCATTATATATGCATTTGTAGAGTATTATTTTTGAAAAAACTCATTACAACTGGCAGTTGAAATAAAATACAAAAATAAAAAAATTAATAGTTAATGATTGAAAAATAACGTTTAATCAGATCAAATTATGGAGATGTATAAAAGAGATTCGATCATAACTTAGTCGAAAGTTTGCTCCTACGAAGGTAAGAGTATGGTCACTTGAGCTGCTTTCCATATGTGACTGTCGTGTTCTATTATTATATTATTAATAAATATGTTGCTCGTCATAAACTGATACAGAGATACACACTACACCGCATAATTGCATAGATAATAATATTACAAAATAAACGATAAAATGTGATGCAATCTACAGAACCCATGATTTTTAAATCATAAATCACCAGATAATATTTTAATATATTAAAAGTAAACATGAACCTAATTAAGTGCAATTATGAAAAATATTCCATAGCTATATAAAAGTCGGTCATCAAAACAATAACGTCGAGAGATTTTATTTTAATAGGTGAACACAGATGTGAAGTGTCCGAATTTGTAATCTCTAAAAATATGCAATTATGACATGACCAAGTCACTAGTGAATATATAACTTTGATAATTAAAATTATAATGCCGAGATCAAACAGAGATACAATAATTCAAAAATTATACTTGGATCAGTAGAAAGTCTGCCAAAGCCTAGTCATTTTAATATTATTTTTAACTCAAGTAAACTTATAATACAATAAACGTCAATGTCATATTTAATTTTACACTGAAACAAGTTTTCTATTACCTAATTTGAGCAAATAATTAATAAAATGTTAAGAATGAGCATAGATTTTGCAACATAATTTATGTTAATAAATATATACAGTAAATATCCAAGTTATTTTTAATATATGCTTCTGTGAATAAATCAATATAAATGTGGGTGGATAACATTTTATTGACGGCGCCAATATTGTTTCAAAATTTAATCATAATCAATATATCAAATGCACAATGAATTCATAATGATTTTTCACGTTGATTTTATATGCCGATAGATAAAGTATAAGTTCCAGAGGATTTTAAAATAATTAACATATAAATAATAATTATTGTTACGAATTGGCATGTGTGTAGTACTTGTTGTACTTGCAGTTTGTATATTACCTTCAACAACTTTAAAATCTTAACATTTTCATGCTGAACAATAAGCAGAAAATTAAGCGATTTGTATTACTTTGTTTACCATATAATTTATTGGAAAATAAATTGAATCATAAATACGATATAAATTGTATTTGCCCCGTATGTTACATAATAATTATAATTTTATGACTTCAAATGTACTTTTACAAGAGTACATTTTTATACAATACAATAATAAATTTGTTATATTCCTTTATATATATAATTAAGTTGTTTTAAAAATTTCCATATTGAAGGAATCATTAAATGTTTATAACCATAAATTTAATATAAGTAATTTATAGAATCTAACCCATTATATATTAATTTTAATGGACATTGACTTTTTCTATATAATAATTGTAGTTACTTTAATTCTAGGACAGTGTATTGTCTTAAATAGTAAGCAAACACAATAATGCCAGATTTTGTCCAAAACCTGCGGTAAAATCTAAAAGTTAGATCTAATGGAATACTGTAATAATATGACCGAATTATTACAGGAAAACTCGACATGTACTTTCTGAAGACTTTGATAATTTATAGATGATGAAGAAGAATCATGCATAATATATTGGTTAATTGGTTTGATAATAGATCATACTCAATTTATCACTATATCAATAATTTACGTCTTTAATTTGACATAACTTATACAAATAAGAACACCTTGACTCCGCTTGACATCTTACAACTGGTATCAACCCCTTTAAATGAGAGTTCATTTCGCCACAATATTTTCGGTCGACCAGGTTTTATACAAACATATAGATTCCAGTCACGTGCATATATTGACGATAACTTGAATTTATGACATGGTTATCAATAAAAATTAATTGCTTTTGAAAATACATAATTTGAGACAACTTGAAATTTGTTTCGATTCATTACCGAATCATTATCAACTCACACATTATTCTATAGCTTTTAAGAATTGTTCACATCATAATACTAATAAAATCATAGCAGAGATTGTTGATCCATGATTATTAACGTATATACATGATCAGTACACGATCTGCCAGATCTGGAACCAGACTGATCTTTATGAACACTCGGTTTCAAAACAGAACTAATTCTTTCGTGTATTTGTTGTGTTCAGTAAGGTGTACATTGTTTCACATGAAAATTACCATTTAGCGATATATCTAAAGGTTAATACCCTGTCCTATGCGGGTGGGTGAGTTTGTAGTAGATTTCCCTTGGTAAAGTTTAGTGACAAATGAATTGAACTAAGATCTAGATAACTGAACCACTTTTTACCTTCAAGTGTGAGATCATAGTAAAAATTTCTGTCATTTGCTGGTGTTTTTTTCTTTTTTTTTTTTGATCAATCCATCAATAGATTATGTGCTCTCGTCAAATTAGTATAAATGATGTACATAAAAAGGTTATATTAAATATTCTTACCCTTGACCATAAAATAACTTTATTAATTAATGCATTTTCATTTGGTACCACAAACATTAAATAAAAAACGAGCAACTTTATTTTCCTTTCAACTTAATCACGAGTATTGTGTTTTTCATTTTCTCAGCATGACATTAAGCTTTAATTACTCTGACCATGTATTTAACCAATAACAATTTAGAGTAATGTATAAGGATTTCCCCTTAAAACTCATTGCCATACTCATTTATTAAGCTTTCATGGAGATTTCAGAGAATATATAGAGATTATCAACAGGTGCGGGGACAATATTGTATACGAATGGATTGGTACAGAGAGAGAGAGGATGCTGTGAATTGTGGAATTTTTAAACACATCGAAGTTACAACTGATCGAATGAAATTCTTTAAATAAGTTAGTAATTTTTATGGATTTTAAAACTTTAAAATTATATGTTAGTGACGAGAAAGTAGAACGTTAATAAACTAGTTACTAAATAACGACGGTTTTTCGTCACGTTGTTCTTGAACGACCGGGTCATCTTTACGATAAAGATGTCAGTAAATAGTATTCAATATTACTGAATTGGGTCACAATCCCATACATCGTATACAGGTCCGCCATTCATCACAAATCTAATTTGAAATTGTATGTGGGCAGAAAATCTCTCATAATGATAGTAGATGCAGAAAATAGTCCAAACTAAAAAGACACTCTGCGTAACTTCTGTGGATGGTTATAAAATAAAAAGATACTTTCGATTAGATGCTAATAATTGTACATGTCATTTTCTTTTTACATATTTTCATATAAATAGGCTTTTCATATGTATCCCACAAATACGCTGTGGAATATATCATATTAAATAGTACACGTTTAGCGATCTGTTTGACCAGAGACAATAATGTATGAAAGATCTGTAGTATAACCAAACCGATTACGACCACACGTGACCAAATGAATGTATCTATTTTATGCACACTACTAATTATTGTAGAAATGTGAACTATTATGATACTGATTAAATTCCATTGTGAAAAATGTACAGAATACATATTTTTTCTCGAGTGGATTGGATACCAGGTCACTTTATTCTGGAGCTCAGCACCCTAGAGTTTACAGGTCCGATTCGAAAAAATAGTGTTTTCAAGTTGTTTTGACAAGTGTTCATTACGATCACATTAACAGTTATAGTATGCGATCATATGCCACATTCTGTACACTATCCCTTATACACTAATGTGCTGAGGCTATAAAATAATCATCTTACTGTCATTTGGAATTTTAGGTGAATATACATTCTTTCTATGTATATTGCAGGTGATAAAATAAAAGTTAATTATTATTTCCTAAATATATATCTTGAATACTATAAGTAAATTTTTGCTAGAGATTGCAAAATAAGCAATTCATTATTTCTACTAATTATTAGTATGTATCATAATACTACCTTTTCAACAGGTTCACAACCGTTAATAAGTAGTAAGGTGTTTAAGTACCCTAAAATATTCAAATTAGTTTGGATTTTCCATATTAAAATAGTACATTATTTTATTCAGTTTTCATAAAATATTTAATTTAAATAAAAATTCCCAAAAACTATTTTGACAACAATAAATAACAGATGGGATGGAAATTTCTGACTATAAAAATTTATATATTTATTATCAAGAAAGAATATTCGGATTTTTCGTTTTCATAGGTAAGTTGAAATAGATTGAAATCTGTTACCAGAGTGTAGTTCTTTACATACAATTTTTTTGTGCAAAATGTTTTTGAAATTTTTGAATTGACAAAAATAAATGAATGATAAAAATTATTTAAATAAAATTTAGACAATACAAATTTTAATTTTAAATTTTATTACAGTGATGACAATGATGACTAAGGTTCACGAGTACAGAATATAGGGATTCATAAGTGTGAATGTATAGCTGAAATGAGCTTCAAAGCAGTTTAAATTGAGATTTGCGAGTCAGAATCAAATGGGTTTGGGAAAACTAAATGTTAGTCGATCACTCCATTCAGCACAAATCGGTAGAACTCAAATATGTATCAATAATCAATAATCTAGTATAATGACTTGGAAAAGATTTTGTGAATAATTCTGAAAATTACTTAAATTAAATTAAAAAATACATTTCTTTAAAAACTTTGTCTTCTATTTTGGAACCAAAATATATATTAATCTCGTGTATATACTACAAAACTTAAGCCGCATACTCATTTAATCGAAATTCTTAACAATATTTAGCACATATGCAAATATTGCTCGGTCATTTACATAATGTCCTTAAAAAAGCAACAACCATCAACATCATCAAGCCTTAAGTATAATCTCTTCTGGAAATAATCGTGTAGGTATTTATTATTGAATGATTTAAATTTTATTATCGCGGTATTGTACGTGTATATATCCTACCAACAACTTATTTTATTTACGATCAAGAAAGCCAAAAAAGAAATATATCATTTTAACTTATGACATTTATAGTGTATTTTTATTTAAACATTTTTTTAAAAATATATTTTTAAAAAAAATTATTTTTACATTTATTTTTATTAAATGTGAAACAATTGATTAAAACTTTATGAGGCTCTTCATATTATAAATGTCGTGCAATAAATTAAATATTTTATTGTTATTTTGATTTTTGCAGATTGAAATGAATTAAAATGCACGAATATTTAAAAATAATCAACGAAAAAAAAAATTGAATAATAAAATATAATTTATTCTACATGATGAAAATATTAAATTAACAAATATGAAAGGACTGGTTTCTTTTTATTATATTATTAATTTTCACGGTGACATACTTACGAGTATATATTCTGAAAATGATCTAATTTATTATAAGATAAGAGATGGAAAATATTTCACCGAATTCGACATTAAATCGACCACCTATGGTTCTCTAGACTAGTAGTGTAAGCAATTTTAAACTGGTTTCTAATAGGAAGAATACAATGCATTATTAAGAATATATTGTTCGTTTTATTAGTAAACCATAGAGTAAACCCAACACGAATTGTTTAAAAATTTTAAAATTTAAACACCACTTCAAATTTCTTAAATGAAGCAAATAATTAAATATCTCAGTGATTGTTTAATTAAGTTACCATTCCATAACGGCGAATACGATTGAGGACCAACGCCTATTTTTTTTAAAAACCAATTCAAGATCACCAAAAGTGGTGGCAAAATATTGTACATATATCGACATATTTATAAGAAATAAAAAAAAACTCACCATCACGACTTTTACGATGCAAGAACCTGCTACAGTCAGTAGAGATATGTATCATTTATTTAAATGATACTACATAACACACCTTATATATATATTAAATATTGGAAACAATTTGACACTAAACTTCGTGATCTGATTTATATTTCAGACAAATATTTCTTATAATGATGAAATGAGATAACAAGAAAGAAATCCACATGACATTCAAAGATATTGAGATGGTATGTAACAGAGTACCTGGAGATCTCAAATGGCAATAAATGACGGTACACATCCAGGTGTATGCAACAGAGTACCTGGAGATCTCAAATGGCAATAAATGACGGTACACATCCAGGTGTATGCAATAAGTTCACTAATTTTTATCACTGTTATGCAATCTCAATAGATCTCTCAACCAAAGAACCTTACAGCATGACTTTTGTGTTTAACTTAGGGTATACTATCCCAATATTCTATGAACAATTCATTAAATGTTCTTCATGGCATATTCAACCACATTTATCACAATGCCAAAAATTGTCTCACGAACCATAAAGTTCCTACTGAAGACTTTAATATGCCAGTTTATCAGCCGCTTCATTTACTTCGTGGCAGAACGCTAATATTAGTCACAGATTTGAACTAAAGCGTTCGTTTCCAGATACTTCACTGTCGGTTGCTTGTCTTGAAAAAAGTTATTAAAACGTGTCTACAATGTTACATGGAATACTACATTGTGATACATTTATTTAATTAATTTAAATAATAATTTCTACTGCTATAATAGCCGCACCACACTTCATAAAGAGTTTGATAATAAACCTTTCTATTTAGGTTAATGCAAACTTGAAATGCATAAAATTTAAATAGTCAAGTTCAATTATCAAGCAGTGATTTAATTTAAATTACAATTGAAAACTGATTGGAAGTAATAAAACTGTTTTTTTTATGACATTTTCTACTTATATAAAACGTAGGACAATAAAATATTTTACTATTTAATTAAATTAAATGACTTAAATTGTAACAAATATAATAATGGGTTTTAATTCAACAATTTTTTTCCTCATTGTTATTGTTGTTAGCTTTGGTAATTATTGCATTAATAATAATAAATTTTATTTCAAAATATTATTATTTCAATTTAGTAAATACTGAAAAGATTATTGATAAAGTAAAGGATGTTAAGGAAACATTGAAGAAATCAACAAATACTGAATTAAAAAAAGAACAATCACCAGCCATACCGTCATTTAGCGATATGCTGAATGCAATACCACCAGTATATTTTGGTACATTTCAAATGATACCAATGAAATTTGGAGGTATTATTGGTGATATTATGTCAAAGATACCGGGATTAGGTAATTTAAAACCAAATTCACAAAAGAATGATGAATCTATTTAAGTTTTCGATATAAGATGTGTATAAATATTTGGATAATTAAATAATTTGTGTAATACAATTAATTTAAAGTGATTTTTATTACCCACGATACTTTTAACTAATCAAAATAAATGTTCATAATTTTGTAGATATGTCGAATTAAAATAAAAATCAGTGTCATTGAAACATATCCTGGCAATGCAGCTGATACTAAGTAATAGAGTATTTTAAGTAATACTATTAGTGATCCTCAAAATATGCTCTATTAGCAAATAATAGTAGCGTATTATTTACTATTAGAATAGAATCCAAAATATTTTATAAGGTAACCTATATAATCAAATTTAGAATGTGCTTCATTATAAAATTTTGAAATTTCAAAAAGCTATCATCATATTAACATGTACGCCTCAAGGATACATTGGACAGTATTATGATATTAATTTGCAATAAAAACTAGCATTGTGTAATTGCATATCTTAAAATTCAAACTCTTTTCTACCTTATATTTTCTAGTTCTACAAAAATTTTCAAATATTTATAGGTTTTTAAAGAATAAAAAACATATGTTTTTTTTTATTTATTTTTTTTTCGCTCTTTTACACTATTTCAAGTGGAGTCAAAACCCATTTTTTTTTTTGCATATGTTAAATAAAAATAAATGACATAAAAATCTCAAATAAATTAAAATTATTAAAGAAAATATTGTTAACCAACACCCACATAATACACCTGCTTAAATAATTTAAGAAATTTTTGGTATATGGTCAATCAATGAGGGAAACTGGTATATTTTTAGTGAAAGTGAAGATGACCTATCATATATGTATACGAGTATATTAATGTTAGGTACGATGAATATAACAATTGGGTTACATATTAATATGTATTTATGTTTTATGTTATATAACTAATTAAAGTGAATAATATGGAGGTACATAAATGATGAAACATTTTAAAAGATTAAATGTAAAATAAAATTTATGAAGATGATAAAAATTTGAACGATCTTTAACAAATGGTGCTAGTATTGTATGGTATATTTTGTATTTAACTATCATAATAACCAAATTTATATAGTAATCAATTATATAACAAAATTTTAAAGAAATTGACGATGACTTTAGATTGAAAACGGCTCGTAACTAAAATAGAATCTGTTCCTCAAAAATGCGTTTCAACATGACTGAGTCGGATTTTATTACAGCACATTATATTTGAATTGAAATGAAAGAGAACATGAACGGCCATTCGTAGATGTTCACTATAATTCACCACAGAATCTATTTGCATTATTCAGAGAGAAGCTATATGCATGTAATTTTATTAAATATTAAACTTATCCTTTCGAGAGTAGCTATCCTTTAATGTTTATTAACACAAAATAACTTTCGGGAATAGTTGTTGACATCGAAGAAAACTGATAATAAGTACAGAGAAATTTGTGAACACTTGTGTTGCCCATATATTTCATATCTTTAGAAATACGATTCTACAGATCAGGCGACAAGAGATATGAAAGTGTTGTGAAATTCTGTACAATGCGATTTAATGCAAAATAAACAGATCTCAAGTGCGACATGTAAAATTGACGTGTGTTCAGAGGAAATTTTTCGAATATTGAGCATAATACAAGTGGAGTTATTGCCATAATCATACCTATAAAATATATATAGAATGTTGCATTTTTCCAGAACCGGTAATGTATAAATTATATGATGCTGTCTTATGATATTTACTTATTAATACTGCATATATACTATAGAATCACCATTGATCACCTAATCATACATATAAATTGCATTTTATATATTACAATTTAAAAGAAAATATATTTGTTTATAAATGCCAAATTATTGTTTCTCTTATATAAGCAACCAGATTCCATTTAAAGATGTCATTAATGACCGATGGTCATATATATCGCCATAAGTATAACATAACATCTGTATGGGTCAAATTTCATTTAAATTTTAATTATACATTTATTTTTATTTAGATGATCATCCGGTATAGATTTATAATGGCACGTGTCAAGTTTTTAAATTGCTTCCTCGAAAAGCAATTCATTAGAATGGTGGTAGTATGTCACACTTTAATTTTAAAACATAATTGTAGTTTCAAGCAAATATTTTTTAATTTTGCTCTAGTGTTTAAAACAAATGGGCAGATAGAAAAACGTATGTATAGGTCATAGAATTAAATTATTTAGTTATTTTTTATTATATATCGTATGAAAATGTGTTATTTTATGTACTGCAGCTATTGCATTTAGTTATTATTGACGCAACATAATGAATTAAATACATCAAAATTAGATGTGTTTAAAGCCAGAATACAAGATGCACTTATATAAGGTAGAGTGACGACAAACAAACAGATAAATAATGAAATTAAGATACACATTAGAGTTGAAAAAGAAAATTAAAAAAAAAAAAACATAAAAATAAGCCCAAGGTTCGATGATCAAACTATTGAAGGACTGTACAATTTTTAAAATTAATTGTACCATTACGTGCAATATTAAACATATTTTATATATTTATTGTAAAATTATTCTTTCATCATCAGTAGCAATATACAACTTGAGATTTGTCAGATTTTCATAAATTCCAAAACAAGAAAAGGAAATGTCCAACAACCAACTAATAATATAATATGCAAATATTCATATAAAATTTATATTCCTAGTGTATATAAATTGTCGATGCCATAAATTATGGTTACAAATATTAATAATATTATATTATTTATTATAGTAAAATGTTCTTCATATTATTAAATCACCTGCTAAATAAAAATTAATCATATTATAATAATGAAATAATAAATAATCGGTAAATAAATATATAAACGTATTTTATAGTGAAAATAAAATTTGCAATGCATGCAAAAAAAATATCAAAAAAATGCAAAAACATATTACGAAAATTATAAATAATAACATAATAAATAGATGAGGCTGTCGCCCATTATTTGTGCAAATCTATGTAATCACCTGGTCTCGGTACATCAAAAGATAAACCTGGTTGGAATTAATGTTCTGCAAATATTTAATTTATAATGCACGGAATATTATATTTCATATTTTCTTCGCCAATCTCTAAAAAAGGATTACACGTTACCACCTGATAACAAATTATGAGATGCAATAACTTGCAGTATTTGCAATAAGGAATTCTATATATATATATATATTACCTATATATTATATTCATTTATATCACTCGTACATAATACTGAAATTTGCATATAACCTAATAATAAAATTATTTTTATGATCGCAATGGTATTTTATTTTGTTTCGCACAAGTTTTTTTGCATTTATTTTATTTATACATGACGAGACTACTTTTTTTATTTTACTTTTCCATATCTCCAACAGTCTTTTCTTCAATGCTTGAGTTACAATATTTTACATACAATTTTAATTCGCAATTCTGCAAAATACTTGTAATCAGTTATTGGTAGATAATTATTCATAAATAATACCCGAATGAAATGAAACCAACTAAATATGATAATATTCGCAAGTTTATGTATAGGTAATGGGTCAATGTTAATTCGTGATATATGGGAAGCATCAGAAGGGACAGACGCTTTCCTAAACATACAAAAGTTTTGATTTCAAACATGTTAAACATTATTATTATTTTTTTTTAATTTAATTTTAGCATTTTTAATGTTGATTTTGAGAAATTCGAAACAATCCAACAGGAAAGCAACATCTTTTGAACTTTTTTATAATAGATATTCGAAAACAAAGAAAATCAATAAGGAGATATTCTATTCAACTTCAGCTATAATGAAGATGCCTGAAGGAGATTTTGGCATATCATGTTCCCATATCAGCTTGTGCATATTTGAAGCCGACAGATGACCAGCAATGACTTGATTATTTAATTGATTCTATATGTGTTACATATATTTACTAATCTATCTATTATATATATTTTCGACACAAAATCAAAGTTTCTATAATATGTGTATTGGCCGGTCCGAGAATAGAATATCTATCATAAATTTAGATAAAATCTTATTCTGTTTCGATGTATTTCTACTTGATTAAATGAATGTTTTTCTACTTGATTAAATGAATGTACAGCATTAAATTACTAGATACAGGCTTAGAAAGTTTTATATTATTTTTAATTAGAAATCTATTTCTAATTTCTAATTGTTTCGAACTATTCTCACCTAAATTATAGCCAATATCTCGATATTTATTTATCATTAACATTACCGATTATTCTTGGTGATACATTAATAGAATAAAATCTTAATTTATTCCCTTAAAAACTAATTTCATTTATTATATATTAGAAAAATACATAGAATGATTTAAATGATATTCAAATAAAGTCTGCCATACATTCCATGACTAACGAATATTTTGTAATTATTTAAATATTATAAAAAAATGGAAACTTTATGACTAATAAAGCTATAAATCAATTTTGTGGTTAAAATAATAACGATATGTGTCGTATCATTGAAAATTTGTCATCATTGACACAATGTAAATAACTATAAAATGAATATTATCCTTCAATATTCAATAAACAAATATTGTTATCATAAACAAATATAAATATCAGTTTTTAAAAACTCCAAGAATTCAATGCATTATATCTAAATTTTCAAATATTCTATATACTGCAATATACGTCAAAACCACTATACTATTGGATATATCCCTTTTGTAGTCTATTTAAGTTCATAAGTATTATATACACATACTCGTATATTTCTCAGAAATATCAATGGTTTAGATAGACAAACCAAACGTATTTTTTTTTTCTTCAAATAAATGTAAAAGCTAGAGGCTTTATCAACAAATAAAATCACAAAATCAAAAGTCTACAAATAAGATAAAGTTTATGTTGAATAAAAATAGGGAATAAGCAAAAAAAATAAAAAAAAAAAAAAAACAGAAAAGGAAAAAACAAAGAAGAGAAAATATATATTAATCTAAATATCACCTGCAAAAAAAAACCCTTTTTATTTGCGGTTTGGTTTACAAATAAAAGATATTTTATTATGTACCAAAGGAACAAAAGTTCAAATTTCACAATTAAGATTTTAAGATGGAATTTTCTTTCTTCTTAGCACAGAGTAGGAATAAAAAAAAATTGAGCAGGTGATGATTGACTGACTATTTTATAAAGTATAAACTTGAATGGTAGAAACCTTCAGAATTACATTCATATTTTTTTTGCACAATATAAGTACAAATAATATATTTGGCTTTGATTTATTAAAAGAATTTTATATATTAGCCAATCAAAAAAAAAAAAAAAAACAGCCTATTTAATAAGGTACAATACAAAGGGTTGTTTAATAAGTAGGTAAACTAATAATCGACTATATTATATGTACAAATAGGCACTTTTAAATTTTACATTTTGAAAATGATATAGGGGAATTTGATGTTACCATTAACAAATAAAGTTTCTCATAATATTTTACAATTTAAAATACAGCATATTTTGTTTTGTACATTTAAATTAAAAGAAATTTTTTTAATTTGATTTAATCAGTAAATTATTTATAAAATGCAATAATACAAGCGTTTATTTAAATAGCACTTCATTAATAATATATTTTACAAAAAATTCAACGGCACATTTTATTTATGAAAAAAATAGCTCTTAAAAAACGTTCATAAAACGTATAATTTTAAATGGAATTAAAACTTACTTACTTTAAAAAAAAAATTATGAAAATTGAAATTCACAGACAGAATTAAGGGGTTGGAGAAACAAAAAATAAATAAAATCAAAAGAAAATTGTAAATGCATTGCAATTCTTAATTACAGCATAAAATTGTTAAAAAATTCATAATGTAATTATATAAAACTTATAGGTTATTTTAAAAATAAATTTCGGTTCGTCTGAAGATTTTAAAAAATTTCTTCATCACATATTGAAATGGTTTAATATAAAATTTATTAATTTTAAAAAGCACTAAAACAGTACTCGATAAAAAGCAATTTTAATAGTAGAGAAATTACTTTGTATGGAAATAATAAAAAAAATTGGGTTCGTCGTTTTAGGTCTTTTGTTTTTTTGATTTCTTTTTTTTTTATGTTTTTTGTCCATTCTATTATTGATTTTATATATAACTAAGATAATTACACATAATTTATTGAGATTTATGATTAATAAATTTTTAATTTTTCTTAAATGCAATTAGTATAATTTTTAGTTATAGTAGTTAATGCGTACGAGAAAATAATAAATTAATAATTGAGCATTTAAATACGTAAAAACATATTTAAAACTAAATTAATTGTTAGTCTATTAAAATAAGAAATATAGTGTTGGTGATAAGTGGCCGACTATAATCGAGGTTATTCAACCAATAGTTATCTTCATCTGCTGTCATTGGTATCTTGATCACAATATATTTTAGTAATGGTTTGTGATCGAGACTAAAAGGATAGTGTTTATGTTGTATGTAGCTACTGAGGATTTATGCACAACTCTATTCAAATATTCAATGTATATTCAATAATGACGTCTTATTAACATTTGAAGTTAGTACCAGAAAGAAGGAGATGAAGTAAAGTGAAGGTAATGCTGAGAGATAGTGAACAATGACAGTTATTCGTTAACGTCAACGTGGCGTAAAATTCGACAAAATTCGACAAGATGATGATTCGTTCTTAAAGCCTGAAAGTTCAGATGAATGTCGCCCTACGTAGCCTTTAGGTGTAAAGGTTAAGATGATAATGATGATGATAATGATATCCGTTTAATAACTATTTTTCGAGTACAATTTAATTTCTGTTGTAATAAAATTTCATTAAATTTAATAGCATCATTTAATGTATACTCGTATTCTATTGAATTTTTAAATGAAAATTAAAAATGCAACAATTTTCTACGGTTTTCTACTACAAAGAACATAATTTATTATTTGTGGTGACAATCGGCAGACTTTAAGGTGTTGCATTTATTTAATCTAAGAATGATTTAAATTAAATTAATCCTCAATATTATCTATTGATTTATAAGCAACATGTTGCATATAAATCACTTTATTCCCACATCATTATATGCCTAATTAGATGTCAATTATCAATTAAACGCACACGCAATAATTTATTAATAAATGACTTATTACAGTTTTTTTCTATTATTATTATTATCATTAATAATGTAAAAGAAAGATAAATAAATCATCAGTAATTTTACTATAAATAGAAGAAGAAATGAAAGGATATTAAAAATACTTGTATGTAATAAATAATTATAATGAACAAGAGGTGAAAGTGGTGACGAATGGAAACGTTGACTACGATCAAGTAGTTCGCTTCATCTTTGTCTCCTCTGTTTTACTAGTAACTCTATCACGATGACATATGTCAGTAATGAAGTTTGATCACAACTAAATAGCTGGGGATTTATGGATCATATTCTATTGAAATATTCAAATTTAAGTTGAAGAGCTAATAAGTTTATGAGAGGGGGAGGGCTGTATGAATTCTTGTTTATAATAACATATAATCAGCCATTCATCACGTAGTTGATTAATAAAACAAAAAATAGTTTGTCGATAATTAATTCGATATATGTTGATTGCGACATGAACAATTTTTTTTAAGGATAACACTTTCTTTCCATTAATTCTTTATTTTTTCACGCAATTGAAACACAATCAGATTTCAGTGCATAACATAAAAAAAGGGTTTGCTCAATCAAATTGAATACAATAGTGTAATATAAAATAATTATTGTGCAATTAATAGGCATTTCAAAGGATCTGGGTATCGATTCCAAAATTAGAGTACGATGAACAGTGATATAGATAAAGTGATCGAGGAAACACAAATTTGTTAGTCGAGAAATTTTGCAGAAAATGTGCATGGTTAGAGATTATGCAGTAAATAGTAATACTTTGGAGATAATAAATAGTAATTATTTCGTCATAATTGTTGTACACCAATTTCATGTCAATGATCATATTGTTAGGATATTACATTTTTGTGATAATGACTTCTGTGGTTACATTTGAATATGGTTTATAAAATAAAGACGAAAGCTAGCAATGAATAGAGCAAATAGAGTTGCGACAGGGGTTCTGTTGACGTGCTACGGGTTTCTTGTAATATAAAGGTCAAATTAATAATTGTAATCAAATTATATTATATATAAAAGTTGTGAATACTTTTGAAATTAATAAATATTTTGATCTGTACATATTATTAACCAAATCTTTAAACAAAATGCAATAAAAATACAATACCAATTTGTAGACAATTGATAGATAGCACAATGAAAATGTGTCTTCAGAAGAGAGCCTATAAAATAGATTTTCTGTAAATAACTTTCGATTCCGTTGTTGTTCATGTTCAAAAATTAAGGTTGTCGTATATTTCTATCATATTGTATTATTATATGGAAATTTCTTCCATTTCTATCAACATGACATGTATCATATTCAATTACAATGTTATATACAAATGTCAAGTTCTAAACATAATTATGATGACCTAAATAAATCATTTGTGAACTATGATAGTGGAAGGAAAGAAAGTTAATATCATTGACAATATTGTGTTTTTGAATTGAACCTGCTAAATATGCAAATATATGAGTATGAGTATATTATACAAAATTATTCCATACCATTTTATGGTAATAACAAAACAGAATGAAAAAAAATAAAAATAAAAATATTATTTAGAAATCATTAATCATAATTCGACTTTATAATAAATATTTTTCAATTTAAATGGTATGAATGTCTATAAAAAAAAAAAAAAAACTATTTCATTAGCATAATTCAAAATTACTTATGCAAATCAGGTAATTGTTTTCATTTTTACACCTGTAATCTTGTTGGCATATAAACCGAGTTAAATATTTTTTTTTTATTTTACTTTTTTGTTTTTGTTTGTTTGCCTGTTTGAACAATGTGTATACATGAACAACAACATTATATTATATTCACTCGGAGTGACTTAAAAAAAAAAAACATAGATAGTACTACCTCAATTCATCATATATATATATAGATATATATAGGTTTAAAAGGTAAATATCCATATAGCAAAAAAATAAAAAACAATTAACTTTTTTGTTTTGTTTATTTGAATTTGTAATTGTTTAACAGCGCGCGAAAACAATGTAATCCCGCACGCTAATACAGAAAATAAGCTATACATAAGAATACGATTGGTATATTGAATTGGAAACTTGATTGGTATTATGTGGAATTCAAGAGAAAATATATCAAAATAATAATAATATATGAGGAGATGAAATGGAAAAAAAAGTATGGGTATTTTTTTCCTTGTTGTTATTTGCTGGCATATAATTGAAACATGCAAGTCACGTTCGTCTTTATAATGTCACATATCACACAAATAATGATTTTAAAAATTATACCAGTCACAAAGAACAGTGAAGAATATACAACTTTATATATATACTCGTACATATCACATTGTACTTTTTGTTGGTAAATTTTTGATGCTGCAGTCCATGTAATGAAACATGTTCTGGTTATTTATCAATGATCATCACGAATCACTTCAAAGTGATTAATGAACAATAATTGCTTAATTTGATGTATCCATGGTCTATATTGAGAGGAGGATAGGTTGTTTTTAGTTTGTTTTGTACTTTTTTTTTTTGTAAAGTATGTCAGACAGGTTTAATTTGAATTGTTTATTTTGTGCACACGGATTTTTAAAAATTAAATGCGAGAAGGAATTGTTATTGTTGATTAATCAAAGTAAATTGAAATTTCCAGAATATAAATGTTTTATTATAAAATATTATAAGATATATTCATTTTTAATACATTAAATCATCATTCATTGGATAAAATAAGAAGAAAAAAACACCAAACACATACTTTGTATTATTATTATTATGATTACATTCATGAAAGTGGTTTGCTTACATCTTAATTCGTGTTTTGAAAGTTTTCATTTTTTTAAAAATTGATCATGTTTAAAGGATTAAAGGAATAACAAATAGCTGATAATCTTTTGAATATATTAAATAGTTGTTTTTGATTGACTTTCTCGCATATATAATTAAATATTATTAAAAAAAAAAAAATGAAAAAGAAACTTGACATACGTGAGAATTATGTACTTTTAAAGATGTTAATCAAAATTTACCAAATAGTTTTACTTCCTTAAAATTTGAAACACTTGATGACGTGTTATACATGCAAAAAATAAATGTCAATTGAATTGCAAAAATTTTGAACTCAATTATCTAAATAAATATATTCAAAATCACTTATCAACATCATAAACGATGATAGTTACAAGTATTCCACCCACAGCGTTTAATTATAATTAAAATTTACAATGTTCAGTAAAAGGTACCGGTTGTGAATACAAAAAAAAATATGACAAATCCTTCAATATTACAAGGTTCACTAATTGATTTCAGTGTTGACGATAGTGAGAGGAGAGGAGATAATAAAATTATGGGATATTTATAGCAAATAAGTAGTACTAAATACTTTGATTATTAGAAACATGCTTAAATTGATGGATGAAGAAATATAAATAAACTCATAAATCGAGATTACTGGAAAGACAACAACTACGAGTGAAACTATTTTGTTAATATTATTGGAGTTGTTTTTTTCGCAACGAAACAAAGTAGAGTCTTGTTAACTAGAAACTAATATTTGTTCGTATAATTATATTCAATATTAATTGGTAATATGTAATAGCTGCTAATAGTTTGTGTAATATGAACCAGAATTATGAGCTTTTAACAATATTTTAACAATTTTATTAAATCACCAAATAATTCACAAGGAAACTTCGTTATCTTCCGGCGGTCGTACAAGTAACCAAATAGACTGTGGTCATTTGGTATAAATTGACGAAACTCAAACTCAAACTTTGACATAAAGTGGCGAAACTCACTGATGTACCTTAAGCTGCGTACATCATTGAGTTTCTACTTTTTATTGTATGGATGTTTACAGTGACTTGATTATTGAACAGTAATATTCTAATTTTGATGGCAGGAAGTTTTGAAATAACCTATACTAGTACTAAATTTAAATTTTGCATTTATTTCATTCGCATCACCCCATCATTTCGGATCCCACGATAAATTAAAATTATGTGAGAATAATGAACTAAAAAAAATCGAAATACAATAGTCTGAAAATATAAATTCCAAATTGGAAATATTTATTATTGAAATGGAATAATATTCAATAATTTATTACAGAAATTGTTGATAATTGTGTATACATTACATGTGATAGTTCCTGCTTCATATATGTGAAAGGTATTCGTGTATATAATATGAGGCTGTAGTTAAATAATACCATTTAAAACACCTTACAAAATCACGATTATAATTATATTTTTAAACAATTTCCATGTGATAAGATTATAAAATTATACTCGTATT
>JANSTX010043628.1:0-12448 GCA_027564355.1 Penthetria funebris | reverse complement strand
TAATTCATTAGATTCTGCAGCATTTTATTTGATATATTTAAACTAAATAAATCAAAGTGTATAATTTAATAAAATACCGCATAACATATAGTCAACAAATATATAAAAATATAAAAATTAATCAAACGATAAAAAATACTTTTACAATTATAGTATATAATTAAGAAAAGCTTAGATAAAGAGTAAAACTGCTATGATCAAGCCACAGACATAAACCTCTATTAATCATAATATGTGAGTCTTAAATTGTAAATAAAAAAGAAAAAAAAACTATGTTAATATAGAAAAAGTGGAATATTAAAAACCAAAACGAGAAACAAAAAAAAAAAAACTTACAAAAAACAACAAATTCATAGCGACCCTTTAATTTTGATGATCCAAATTTTTTTTCACCTAATCATCTTTTCATGGAACATGAAGATATAATAATATACATAATTTTATTATAAATACATATGTGGAAAAATTTTACACCCACCCACACGATTCTCTACATATTTTCCATACTAAATTCATACTTTTTTAAAAAAAATATATCTACAGATTTATCAGATTCAGCGTATATATATGCTCACTAATTTTAAAAACTTAAGTAAAAGATTAGCGGAACCCGAACCACATATAAGATACATATACATATATGTTCGAGATATATAGCAGTTAAGGTTTAACTAAATTTTTATTTATTTTTTTTTTGTCCAGTTTATTGCTTTCTTCTCTTCATCATCACAAGTATATCTGTCATTAAATTATTGTATTGCGTGAGGCGCCTATATTTTGAACCAGAAATTAAGTCAAAGTAAAAAGGAAAAGTTCTCAGATAGAATTCAAACTTACATCCATATATTCCTAAAAATGTAACAAATAAATACAATATTTTTTCAAATTATCTTTGACGTGTGTGAAACCGCTTTGTTAAAATGATCATGTATATATATATATGATGATTATACATATAATGCACTATGCGATATAGAATTTATAGACTGAAAAGAATTTTCCAAATAAATTTTGAACACACTAGGATTTTATTATACTTTAGCTTTAACGTAAATAACGGTCATAAAATTTTTATTATCAGATCCATGGTCATGGTGACCTTTTATTTCGTCACCATATGTAAAATACTAACATAGTTCAGAAGTATTTTTGAATTTCTCAAAGAATGACAGGTTAAAAATATCCGAATTCATATAGAATATGTTCCAGAGTGAATTTTCTATCAATAATGTGTTTCAAATCATCTGTGCACTCTATACAATAATTATCAGATAATTTTTTATTCAAAATTAATTAACACAATTGTCATAAATATTAGCAATAGCAAAATGTTTCAAAGAAATTATGTGGAAAAATAAGTATCTGAATGTTTTAAAACTCAAAATGATTAAGTTGATGCAAAAGCCCGATACTATATATTAGTCCTGAACTAAATACAATTATGAGAATGATTGAAATGAAAGTCTTACATACTATAACTGGGAAAATGTAAAATGCCGGACATAGTAAGATGAACGTAACCATTGCAATATCAAAACAATGGGATGATAGGTGAACGTCGGCTTCTTGTAAGTCTGTAATAAATTCTCGACGAGCACAGGTCGAGAAGACGAATAAATGGTAAATGTTATGTTTTATATATATATAAAGCATTAATAGATGTTTTTTTATCTGATAAGATAATGACAAATATTTATTGAAATGTTAATATTATATAGAAATTCTCAAACTTTATTCCAAATTCAATTAATGACACTTCTGCTTCTCAAGAATTTATTCACAAGATTTTGTCCAAGTATATATTGAATCGTCATTGCCTGCATGCAATATGTTTCAAATACCTTGAACAGCCGATTTTAACCCCTTATTTGGATAGAATAGAATTCCTTTATCTTCCACAATATATACTATGTTCATTACAACATTTCATTATAAGTTTTTTTTTTTACTATTACTATTACAATTCTTTGTTTTATTAATTTTTTTTCATCCAAACTCTTAGCATCATCGATGCAAAATTTCCAATATTCTGTTTATATCTTGCAGTTTTCATTAACAACAAAGCTCCAATTCTACATTGTTATTTTCTAAATATATTTCTTTTCTATTGTAATCCTTCTTTCCATATATTCAACCGCATATCCGCTTGTAACCTTGTTTTCTATATTTATGGAAGGGCTAGTGTTTGGTGGAAATCGAAAATAAGGAAATATGTATAGGAAAAAATCTGTTAAATGTTACAAATAAATAGGAATTGGAAGCAGTATGGAGTAAATTTAAATTTCAGAATAGAGAAAATACTGGATAATTTAAATGAGGATGTTACTCGGTAAACAATTAGATTATGAGCGATCACTTTTTCTCTCAGCTTTACCAATTTTTAAAATTAATGCTATGTGTTTCCGGACTACGGATATAGACTTCTTTATCTTGTAGCAGAATAAGTGCATCATCAGATTATTTCTTATAATTTATTATCGTGAGAACAACACACAACTATCACCATACGACTACTTAAGTTTCATATACCTATTACCATGAAATCATATAAAATAATAGCACACTAGAGCATCCATTCATTCATTTAAAATTTAATATCAGACGAGCAATCAACTTTTGAATGAAGAATATCATCATCAACGGATTTCGGAATCAAATCCTATTTTGGGGCCAGTCAATGGGTTACTCCATTGGAGGTCGAAAATGCTGTGAAAAAGATGAAGCGAAATAAAGCAGTTAGTCCAGTTGACATCGCATCAGATCTTTGGAAATATCTGGGTGATCTTGGATACCAATGGTTAGCAACTTTATTAACTAAGATCATAAGCAGAGGTGAGATGACAAATTCATGGAGACGAAGCTATCTCTTACCATTTTATAAAAATAAGGGAGATATACATAGTTGCTCTAACTGCAGCGGAATCAAACTTACTTCACACACCTTGAAAATATGGGAAAGAATTTTGGACACAAGACTCCGTTATCTAATTAATATCTCAGACAACCAGTTCGGATTCGTGTGAAATGCAAATCAACAACTGATGCCATACAAACACTTCGTATAGTGATTAAAAAGACAGAGATAATAAAAAAGACCTCCATATGACATTTATAGATCTTGAGAAGGCATTTGATAGAGTACCTAGACATCTCGTTTGGCAGACATAAAGATTTCAAACTGTTCCTGAACTATATATCTCTACTATCAAAGATATGTATATGAATGGTAGCACTAGAATTCGAACAAATTGTAACTACTTCATTCAATGTAAACGTTAGAGTGCATTAGAATTCTTTATAACTATTATGCAATTTCTGTCTGGTATACAGGATCTTCTTCCATGGACTATGTTATTTGCAGATGACATAGTGTTAATATGTGTGAATCAAATTTAATTGGAATCCAAAATAAATCTGTGGAATTCGTTTTTGGAGGCCAACGGACTACGTATCAGTCACACTAAAACAGAGTACATGTATTTTCCATTTAAAGGTTATCATTCGAAGGACAGAATTCAAAACAACTATATTCGAGGTAGTATAAAAATTACTTCAATCACAAATATAATCACTCAAAGAGATGGTTCGGTCACGTAATGCGTAGACCAGAAACTTATTGCGTTAAATTGGATTTGAGTATTGGAAAAGATGTAACGAAATGCGGTCGCCCACAAGCTACTTGGGTTTCAGTTGTTCAAAATGACTTGAACAGATTAAATGCAGAAAGTGACGATACACAAGACAGAAATTTGTCGAGAAATAGATTGAGAAGTATGAGGGCCGACCCTGAATAAGGAAAAAGGCAAGGAAGAAGAAGAAGAATATCAGACGAGCAGGAATGTTAGGTGCAAACTTGCAAATTCAAGTTTAACACTTGTTTTTCAGGGGGTAGAATTTTTTTTATCATGAAGCAGAATCCGTTCCTCATTTGAATAATTCTCATAACTTATTACCGTGAGAACACACAATCATTATCAGATTATTATTATCGTGAGATCACCTAAAGTAAGAGCATCCATAAAAAGCGAGCAAGAATGTTAGGTGCAAATAAGATTTAATGTAAAACTTTAGAATAAGAAGTATTATTAAAAATACGGAATAATATCAATTTCCTTGAAGAATATAGGAGTTATAATTGCTTACGTTTTATACTTTTAATTTCAGTGATTTCTGACTGTTAGTTTCGAATTTGATAGATTCTATATTTCATACACTTACGGTTTTTCAAATGTATCAAAATTTTTTGCATCAAGACGAGCTAGCTATACTTCATGTTTTATAAATTTGTACTTGTGAAGATTTTTAAAATGTGATAGTTGATATATACATTCAATTGAATGTATATATCAACTAGATACAAATGTAATATATTTGACATAAAATTTAGTGTCCTTTCCATCATCCACAAATACAAAATAAAGGATTCAATAATCAAAATATTGATTATTCTACCCCTTTTGTCAATTGTTATTATTTCGCATGAATGAAAAAGTAAATTGTTTTTTAAAATTGTCAAACGTACCGACATAAATGAATTACAATTTAATTTTCGTTAACCTTTTTTGATGTGAAGCTAACCTCTATATACGAATATGCAAAAAAAAAAAAAACGCCAATATTTGAATATCTAAGAGTCACTCGTTTATTCTATATAGAAAGTACAATTATAATGTAGAAAATATCCAAATGCTTACCACGCTAAATTTAAATCGTTTCCTTCACGGTTCTCAAAGATATAGACTACATCAATATTTCATGAAGTTTATCTGAATTCTTATCAATTTTTAGATCATTTCATTTACATATTTTTAATATTTTTAAGAACAATTTCAAAATAAAAAAAAACTTCATTTAAGCATATTATGTATAGAAAATCAAGCATATGCAAAAAGGGTACAAATATTATACCGAATGATGATGATGATGATTTAACCAACGTTCATAAAACTTCCAAAGATTATTACCATATAATTTAAGAGCGTTGCTTTTTTTTGTTGCTGAAGGGGCTGAACGTGTAACTTATGGATGAACGTATCTTATTTTTGCATATATTATGGTTTTTTTTTTTTTTTTATTTAAGTTTTAATCTTGAATTGAGTATTTAAATGCGTATTTAAAATGAAAATGGTCATTAAGAAGTTTTTCTATATATATTAATGATAAATATATGCATGTGATTTTATATATACATATATAATAGTTTGATTCGAACAGGTTGATGTATGCAAATAATTTATTGTAACAGGAAACATAATAATTATTTAAATTATTTTCATGTATTCATTTAAAGGATCAATTAAAAGTGAAATAATTCAAAGTTTATTGAATGCAATGCCATATATACTAGTAAATATCCATTTATAAATGTACCTTAAAAAATTTAAATAGCCTATAAAACAGTCGTAAATTAGATTATTGCTACAATTTAGTTTATATATAGTCTACGTTACTATAAATGAATCCAAATTAGAGTACTATGGCTTTATGTTGGACCAATTAATATGATATACAGAATGGACTGCATTAACAGAAAATGAAAAAGAATACTTTTCTATTTGCTTATAGCAACAACAGAAATCAGAATATTAAAACTAGCCTCCACGCTCCACCAGATCTTTAAGTTTGTAACTATTTTGCATATACTGAATCCTGTAATTATTCAGTTAATTGATGTTATTTGTTCATCTGAAGAAAGGTTTAGTTACCTGGCAAGAAACGTCATCATTCCTTCTGACCGATCAGTATGATATACGTTTGCAAATCGTAAATTATTGAATTCCTTAACTATTAATTTTCAAATCGATTTCACTATACAAACGAGATTTGATAGAAAATTTTATTTATTATATTTCAATCAATTGTTTATTTTCAATTAATTAGGTATATCTGGAGATTATGGAGCATTCGTTGAGTGCATTTAATACGCGTCCATATGTTTCTATAGAGTCGAAAGATTTCGCATAAACCATGAAAACCACTTTAAGTTGATCAACATTCGATTGTAAGCGTTTGTGTAAACTTTCAAAAATTATTCTTTCAACTTTAATTTTTTTTTAATGATGCCAATATTTCATCTATTGAATTCAGAACACTCGAACAGAAGTATTCGTCTCTGACAAATACAATAAAACAAATGTTTACATTGTCTTTACGTGTCATTTGTGAAACCAATTTTTATAAATCTTTAATTTCATCTGATTAAGATTTGTCCTTGAGTTTGCTTAGTTAAGTAGTTTAGAATTATGTACTTAATTTAATTTTTTATTCTTCCATTTGATTACATTAATGTTTCTTTTTGAGAATTGTATTTATATATAAAAAAGAACATTTCCTTTACCGTTTCTCTCACCCACACATTTTATTTTAGCTCGGCACTTAAATTTTCTATTATCACCAAATAATTTGTAGAATTTTTCTTAGCTATTTGAATATCATTATATTAATTGTATTTGAAGTGGATATATTTTGATATTTTATAATACCATGATATATTTTATTAGTTTTTAATAAATTTATTTAGCACATACATATTTCATGCGAAAAAAGATACATTTCATAGTCTCCATCTCGGCCTTCACTCCACTAGAGAACCTCAACATTCGAAATTGCCCAAGATGTCTGACCAGTACCTTCAATTCGTTAAATCCACATTCCATATGTACTTTACCCTGAGGATTCATTCAAGTGCATATGTCAATTCCACTTTCTTCTATTCCCGCAATCTTGTTTAACCTTTTTCCAGTTCTTTCAATCTTCATAAATTTTCTCTTGATATTGTATTTGACGAAAATTTTAATTTATAACACGATGTTATTTTTCATCTCTTTAGTTTTGCAACTATACAATAAAAAAAAATAATTGAGACGACCGCCAGACTTTATCTGGCATATCAAACATTTCGCAAATCTTCTGTTTGCAGAACTTTATTTCTGTTTCAGTATTAACATCATTTATCAAATAATTTTGTAAATATTGAAGTTTTTTACTTTATCTATTTTTTCACCATTGAAGATGACAGTATCAATTATCGTATTTCATATTAATCGTTAGACCGACATGAAGCGTTGTATACTGAAAGTCATTCAAATATAGTGCTATTAATAACAAATCATACACCACCAATTGATGAATTGTCATTACCTTTGAAATAAAATTTTTTACCCGTTTTGAACATGCAAATATTTTTTTAAACGTCAACTCCTGATTTTGCTAATTACAATAATAACATTTTAATTCAGTTACAAATACAAAATAACACTTTATTTCTGCAATATTCAAGAATTAAAAAAAAAATACTTTGATGTTTAATCTTAATTAAATTAAGGGATATTGGCTGATAAAACAAGGAATTCTTTGACACCACTTGACATACATACATTCATTATTTTGTATAAATAAAATATCTAAACAAAATTGATTATTATTATTTCGGAATTTTACGCCACATGGGAGTATATGCATTTGCCAGAAAATCTATTTCAAAACAACATTTATAAAACATAAATTATTAATTCATTATTTGCCAGCCGATAGTGACTTGCACATGGTACCATCAGTAATACGATCAAAGTATATGTTCGTTTTATGGCAAATGAGCTTGTGATCAAAAATATTGATCCAACTTCTGGTTTATGAACTTTTTGAAATAATATCTGATTAAACCAGGGCATTTGTATCTTTACACTTTACTGAATTATTCCAATGTTTAATCGTTCAACAACATATTTCACAGTATATTTAAAATAGTGCAATTTTTTGGTTAATATGGCAGAGTCACTGTAACATACAGTTCTATATTCTTCTATTTAGCTTTGGTGGCGATTTTCAGTGGCTCTAAATTCATGTTTCAATATGGTATTTTATAATTTTCTTCACAGAATCTCAAATCACGACATGCTTGCTCTTCTACGTCATGCTCAGAACTAATATTTTACAGAAATGTGCTAGTGACATTGCTACTATAAGTACAGCGATCAAGCTGCTGCTGATGATGTAGATGAAGAATTCAATTAATAGAAGAATACTCAAGTTGAAATTTGAAACTCATTGTATACCAATATATTATAGTCATATGATTATCAAAATTCTACTATAAACTCATTATCGGTTATATCGTGAACAGAATGCAACTAGTAATCAAATTACATGAAACATTGTAATTTGTCACGCTAATTATTGATTATTTAAAACAAAAAAAAAAATCAATTCACATTCAAGAGGGTACACTTTTGTATGCTCAGAAATTTCAATAATAAACAACACAATCTAATTTTCTAACAAAAAGAAACTTCTTACTATACAATTTATGTTGATGGGTATAAACACATAGGATCATAATGTTGCTAGCATAAAACATAAATTTCAAAAGTGCTCTTCAATTACCAGTTAGCTAAAAATAATTAGCTTATCAAGCATATTATATACACCTCTCTATATATACATATATAATATGATCTTTAGCATCTTATGCTTTTAACAGTTTTTAGCTTTCATCAATACCCGTGTGTATGTTGTTAATATACTCCCATATATGAGTGTTATACAACCTATAGCATCTTATATTTATTCACATGATGTTGTTTATTTTTTGACAGGCGAGTATAAAAACCTTTATACATTGGCACGTGCTGAATGTTTTACTTATTATATACTTTAGAACTACAAATGAAATTTTTATTAAATATAATTTTGGTTTCACAAAAAAAAAAAAAAAAAAAAACGGTTGCAAAACGGATACATTACCATAGTCACGTGCACGTTTTTTTATCCCATAAAGATAGTTAATTAATAATATCCAAAAGGTACAATCAATGATTTCGTTACAATCTTCCACGAAAATGTACTTGTTATTAAAGTAATTTTTTTTAAAAAATTATTTTTTAATTTTTCGAGATAGTCTAATTGATATATTATGGCGTTAAAGGGCAATGAGGAACAATACATACTAATTAATAATTATTATGTTATCATTTGAACCTGTTTGTCACACGGTCATATCAAAAATAATTCACATATAACATCAACAAAAGACAAATAATTTCTAATTAGTATTAAACACGTACTTGGACTTGCTTCGATCAAAATTTGGTACAATTCCGTAGAGTGGTAAATTGATTTTTCATCACGTTAATATCAAAAATTTATTCCAATTAGCCCAATTCATATATCATCTGTGAAACCACTGTTGTACGTATACGTCCCCTAATATTTTCCATTAAAAAATGTTATAGAATTTTATATTCATAATTGTCCACGATATATAATCATCACATTCAATTTACGCTATTCTCTGACACTGATATTAATAATGCAATTCTTCATATCGATGTTCTTGAAAGATCAGATCTTCTATTACCATAGGAATTCAGTGTATGGTCGGTTTAGTTTCAATGGTTTAACATTGTTATCATTTACCAGTGGTCAAATTTTCTTCATTCATATTGTATTTCACTAGAAATTTTTTAATTAAGATTCTTACATATCTATTGACGAAAAATTGGAATTTGTGACACAATGTTATTTGTCATCTTTTTGGTTACTTTTAAAATAAATTTTTTTTCAGCATATATCAAATATTTACTGACCTATCTGTTTTGCGGTACGTGACATATGTTTCAACATCAACAAAAAACTTCATAATTGTTTTATCTATTTCATTGCCATTGACAGTACTACTTGTGATATTTCTTTATAATTGTTAAGGACACATTGAAGCGACATTATTATGTTAATTTAATATGCATGTTATATTCAACTGAAATAAAATTTATCAACTGGAAAGTATAGGACCAATCATAATTATACATTTGAATAGTTCAGTTTAGATGATTTTTCAATCAGTGGACAAACAAGACACTAACATCATCATTTTATGGGCTAAGCAAAATCGATGATAGTTTATTAATCAGTTCGTCACCAAAATACAATAAATACATTTTCGATAAATTGTATTAAATACATATGGACATTAAAGATTTGAGGCCAAATACGAATTTTATCGTTTAGAGGATTTTGCTCATATTCTTGGTACATAAATTAAAGGAAAAGTTCACGACAGGTTAACCGAAAGTATGCGTTCTAAAAAATATTGTAAAGATTCTCATTTAGACAGACATTGATAGAATTGTATAATATGCAAATATTATTAATAAAGGTTAATAGCTAAAGTGTTGTATTTTTTTTAATGTCTGAAAATCACAAATGAGATATATAGTTGTTAATTAAAGAAAAATCAAATTGCTGATATTAATTTAAAAAATTTAAATTACCTTATTAAATATAGGAAATTCGTATATATATATATATATATATATATATCATATTAAAATCATCGTTTGTGAAATATTAAAACCTGCATCAATTTTAATTTAACTGCCGACATTTTTTGATGATTTCGTTTCGCACAACAGAAAATTTATTCACTCTCGAAAAACTGAATGCAAAAATGCAATATCATTATTTATTGCTTTGGCCAATTTATACGAGTGTGTATATATAACGAATATGTAGTAAAATTAAAAATAAACTTAACTAATTTAAAATAAAAGCAATATATAATATGAATTTTTAATGAATTATATGTCTAAATATAATATACGTTTTTCTGAAGGATATTTTATATTGCACAAAAATGCATAATCATATACGGTACTTATATATAGTTTTGTATGATTATATCGCTCAGGTATATTTGACTTACCATAATATGAAATACATATACATATTTAAGAAATTACATTTATTAGGTCATCTTATGCATTTATATAGCAATATCAATATTCCGGTTGAATTGCAACCGAAACTTAAGGATAAACATATTGGCATAATATTTTCAAATAGAAAGTATTTAGATAAAATTTTCATTTATGTATAATTCGATAAAGAAATCAAAATAAAAAAAAAATGCACTTCTTAAGGAAAAAAGTAAAAAAAAAGTGGAAAAATTGTGCATAAATGCAGCATAAAAATAAATATAAAATCTACAAATTTGTCAATGGGGGTCGGCACGCGCATACATTAAGATAACCCGTGGATATTTTGGTCCCCTGCCGCCTTTAGCAATGCCTCCTTAGGTGTTTATAAATATTTTCTTATTGAAATTTGCTAACCGACGATGGCATTGTTGAAACTTTTATTATATTATGTTTGATGTCTTATTTTTGACTTTATGTTTATTTATTTATTTTATTTTATTTATTTTGTTTTTCAATCCTGAGACTCTACAATGTAGAAAAGATTAATTGAAATCAAAAACGAAAGAACTTAAATAATTTATTGTATTTTATTAAATGATTAATAGAATATTATAATATATTGATAATCATGCTAAAGTGCAATAATTTAATTTGTTTAGAGTTGAATATTAAAGAATAAAATTTTTATTACAAAAATTATAGCATAATTGAAATTCGCACAAATTGAATGTACTATCAATCTGGACTTAATTCAATATATTTGGGAAATTAGAAACTTGGAAAAACAAACACCATATCCGTTCAGTATAGCTGGATTTATTATTTGAATGCATTTTAGTTTCTTGAACAATATCATGCAATGGCTTTTGATATATTTAATCTAATTTGTTGAATAGTTAAAAATCCTAATGATAGGAGCCAAAAAAAAAAAACGATACTTTTTTCTCTTTATTCACGTGATTAGAATATTAATGAATATTAATTTTAATTACAATATTTTTTAGTTTCATGAAGAAATTTAAGTCGCTATCCAGTTACAGATCCTCCAAAATAGAATGAAAATTAATTATTAATTATACTCCTAATTATTATATCATTTGTTTGAAATAATTAAATGTGAGCAATCTTTTGGATATTTTTCTAATTTTTTTTTACTTTAAAATTTCATCTGCAATATAATTATAAAAGAAAATTCTATTTAGAATTCCTCAATATTGTACAATATTAATTTTATACCTTTTATTACTTATTATTACATATTTCCACAAAAATAGTAATTTATTTTGTCTAAACAATTGTCCAAACAAATTGAAACAAGAATTGAAGTTAATACCATAATTCGTTGACGAACAATATCTCAGTATGATCATTTGAAATGTTTTACGCTTTATTCTTGTTGAATTAAGTCATATAAAATGGAATATTAAACCAAGCATATGTCAACTTAAAATTCTGTATTAACTATAATTGCATAATAGAGAGAGGTTCAGAAGATAAACAATTATTATGAATCCTAAACAGAAAGCTTCTCTATATAGCTTGCATTATTGTTTGACTATCTAATAATATTCTTTATTTTAAATTTATTGAACAATTTTTCATTCAATTAGTAAATAATTTCAGGTTCATATCCAGAGAAAAGCAAAACTAACATTTAATTTCTAAAATTTATTTTTCATATCCATTTAAAATCAAATCAATTTAATATTTATACACCTATATGTATATAGTAACAGCTATAAATTAAAATCTAC